>JAVTVY010028846.1:0-12692 GCA_036873755.1 Hanleya hanleyi
TCAGCTTAACCTTTGATGATGATGACGATGATGGGACAAAGAACAAATACTTTTGTCTGAATGGATGCAAAGAGATCAAGAAGTTCTAAATCGATTGGTCCAGCAGTTCCAACGTTTTATTGTGTGTGGACGTGTTTCTTTGATCCGATGAGATGTTGATCAACAAGGGCACACCGTTTCATTACAGTATCCAAATGCAGAATCGAAAACACTGAAGACTATAGACTCTATCGGCGTTTCAATTTTTGCAACTGCGCAGCCTTTGCGCAGCTTTCCGTGAACTTCCTGTTTGTACCAAATCCGAAGTTTTTAATGTTGGAGACATAGGCCGAATGTTGGAAAACATTTGATATTTTTTGCAACTGTACCTAAAATTACTAAAAAATCTCATGGACTATTGCCAGATGGGCGGAAGAACGGCTCCAGATATTTATTTATCAGGAACAAAATTCAGTTCTCAGAAAAAGTACTTTTCCCGAGATATGATCCACTTTCAAACTGACCACGATGCGACCGTTGGTACAAGTGACCTTTCGTGACCTGGCCTTGTGCGCATGCTCAGCTACCCTAGATATGCAATGGCGATCGCGACTGTATACTTAATGTCCAGCGGACAAACCAAAAGGATGTCAGATCGATAGGATGTGGCCAGATCGAGAAATCTTCCTGTGCGTGGTTGTTGCATTTGAAGAATGGCGTGATGCTGATACGATGCTGTATAATGAATACAATGTATGTCTCTCTAGTCCAGGTAATGCAGCTATTGTTTTAACTGAACCTATAACAAATTGCAACATATTTTTCGTAGGATATTTCAAATTAAGTTTTTTTTTATTTGTCTTCAATGTTTGTTCTTTGTCCTTGCGTCAGTGAAGATGCTAGTAGAAAACATTGCCCCGAGTAATGATTCCCAAGTGGTATGTGCCAGTTACTGAAACAACAACCCTTTCAACAACGTGCAAGTCTCGGTCAAAATACATCTGATTAGAAAATAGGTGTTCATTGCAAGATTCTGTTCAAATGTCTAATGTTAGGTTTGAAGTTGGTATAAATATTAAATCTACAACTCTTCCCCTTGTCATAATAAATATCGATAAATGAACGACTGATCGAAACTGTTCTCAATAAATTATCCTCACCCCACTGCCTGACTCTGGGGTCGCTGGTTCGAATCCCGCACGGGACTCGACCAAATTTTCAGCACTAGAATTTGTGCTATTCTAAGATAGTGTTATCCCAAAATAACGAAGATATTGTATTTAATCGTTCATCGGTCTCAGTACATGTTTTGTACCGTTCCGTTCTTTTCATTTATCTTTCCGGTTCTGAAACGTTTCCAGTGAACGTAAACCAAAAATGGATGGATGAACGCAATTGAATCTGTGCCTGACAAAACAGTCTAATTAAAAGAGTGGTGTGAATTTACTCTTTTGTAAATCTGGATTTAATCAGACTGCAACAGAGCGAAGCGGACCCCAAAAGGTCCATCAGAAAAATTTGAAATGTTATAGAGTACTTGCAAGAGATGACAAGGCGTCGACAGCAATAACATATTTCGTATCTATAAAAATCTATGTACCCTTAATACACTTTCAATGCACAAAATGCAATATATTTATCAATGCAGATTTAGAAAAACAAAGCCTCAGTTTATAGCCCATTTGAACATATTCAAGAAGCACTATTCCCTGATAAAATACAATGCACACATCCAACATAATGAATAAAAATTCGACAAAATATGAATTCCGTTTAAAAAGTGTCTGGGGACTGCTGATCGCCTTTGGAGTTGAGTGTTTATAATAATCTAATTTGTTCTCGCGTGAGCATGAGATGCTTTTGTGTATATACTTTGGTAAAGAGCTTATGTGACTTTATTACTGGGCCGTGTGCCAATATAAGATTACTATCTTTTTGTACATGTATATATATTTATGGAATGATGAAAAAAATATCTCGTATCTAGAAAACCAATTAGCCAACCATGTAGCTTCACTCACACGAAAAACAAATTGATGGAACTTTTGTGGTGATAATATCGTCATAACTGAATTGAATGGCAGGTAAAACAGACAAAGAAATAGAATTGCGAAAATTAGAATCTCAGAGTAGTGGAAACAACTGCCCGGTTTATCAAAGCTGAGATCGACTTTAATGGAAATATAAAGTGTGATACCTATCTAGCGAACATGGAAATGCTATTATAAATAATCTGATCGCCAATTGTTACCTATAAGCTTGGCAGCTGTTTCCACAACTGCCCAGCTTATCAAAGCTGAGATCGACTGTAACCCTATCTGGCTTGGGCTTTTTGGGACGTATTCTGGCAAGGGGGGGTAAGGGAACGCTCATACCATTAATTCAAGATACAAATGAAGCCGTATTTGCAATTTCAACCTCGGACCAATTTTCTTTCCTCGGAATGTCCCCCATATTTCTGGAAAATCTATTGACATGACCCAAAATAGACCACATTTCGTTCATTTCCTGGATAAATGTTTAAAATCGATTTCAATAAGATTTCTCACTGGTGGTCTCCGTTGGGCGAGCCTCGGAGATAAAAAAAGTTATTCAAGCATTGGGTCGTCCATTCGGATTTTTGTCATATATAATCCACATGTAAAAACCCTATTTTTAAACACCTGACAAACGCACGAACCTAAGACTGACGAAGGTTGACCTCGCGGTACGACCCGCCATATAACTAAAAGTAGCCACCGATCAGCATATGTCAGTTTGAAGGAATGGTAATTATCCTGTGATAATTAGCGTGTGGCCCGGGCTGTCTGTTGTATATAATTTTTCAGGGGGAGATGAATAACTCGAAACCATGAACTACATCCTATATGGTTAAGGTGTATTTTATGGCAAAAAATGCCGGTGTAGCAATAATGGTTGTCCCGCAGTATTGGTTGTCCGAAGGACAACCTGTACCTAGCAGTGGTTGTCCTGACTGAAACTGGGTGTCCCCCTCCGGGGGACACCCAGTTTCAGGTACCAGTTGTCCACTCGATACATATTACTCTTGTACATGTTGTAATGCATTATATATTATATTTGCACCCGGACAACTATTCATGGGGGACAACCTCTCTTATTACAACAGTGGCAATATTAGTTGTCCCCCATGACGTGCTGTCCATCGTATTATCAGACGACCTAGGTCATTGTATAAAGGTGACAAATTTTCAGAGGCTCGGCAGCTGTCCCAAGTAGTGCAGGGGAAAGAGGCGCGGTAATATGGATGAGCGGGTTCCAGTAAGTTGTGGGTTCGAATCCCATCCGCGTCACATTATTTTTATTATTATGGTACATTATCATATTTTCCATGCTAATTTTTTCACGGATCATTTGTGGATTAATGACGCCAGGTGGACATTATATTTTGAGGCAAAATTTTCGTTACATATATTTTAATGTTCCTATTACTTAGTTCTATTTTCCAAATATATTTGACGTATTATTCGTCAGTTTCTTTCTATCACAGTCAACAGTGTTTTTGTTGAACTGATGTACACTTTATATACAACAGCATATTTCGCTATCAAAGTAATCCACGTAGGCCTGCATAATAAGATGGAGGCAAACTAACACAATTCTAATTTTGAAAAAGACACTGTAGGTACAGAAGTTGCGGCATTTTGTATTGCAATGTGCTTGTTTCAGGTCAATCCGAGGGTGTTGAATCCGAATCTGCTTGTTCTCAGATTAATTTTACATACTGAAACATCAGAACTGCTAATTAACCGTAATGCCCAAGTCACTTGAGCATTTGGTGTCAATCTCTGCCGGGTAGGAAGGCCGTCTTCCCCCAGCCGCCCCTCCCCCCGTCCCCCGCCCCCTTATATCATATCTTCCTAGCCTGTACGAAACTACAATTTCTGCAAGAAATATTTAGCTTTTTAGAACGAAATCATTAACGATGACTTGTTTAGTATACTGCCCCCCCCCCCCCAATTCCCTCCCCTCATTCCTTCCGCTCTTCGCTACCCCAATTATCCTGAATACCGATATGTTTAACCATTTCCGTTAGGGGGTGAAACTTGACAGGATAATGTAATACAATTAACAATGGTCACTCTAATGACCTCACGGTGAAGTCATCTTCCCTGAAAGTAGTTTTAAATCTATTTTAGCCAATTTTCATTATAAATATTTTTCGTACTCCTTGAGCTAGGGGGTGAATACTGTGTGATGACGTCACAGTGACGTCATTATTAAAAAAGGCATTTTGTGTTTCATTTCTTCGCAAACACTGCATGATAAATTAGTAAATCAAATAGTTTCAGTCCACTTTTCCATGCAGTAAAGCAAACGTTTTTAAGAAAACCCACATGGCTTCCATTTTGAATTTAACCATTATTCTCTGCACATAGACTCAAAAAGACCCCAATATGATAAGCTACAAAGCTACGGAGTGTCAGCTCTCAAGTATTTATCGTTCCGGATAGAGGATAGAAAGTTTGGTATGAAGGCCCCAATGCCCCCCCCCCCCCCAAAACGGCCTTGTAGGGTTAACCCCACCGCATGGCATCACGACACAATAATTTTTGCGGGAAAATTGCATGAACTCAAATTGGAAAAATCTGATTGGAAAATTCGGCCCAAAAATTCAGATGCGAATTTGTGAATTTGAATGTGAATTTGATTACGTCATTGTGACGTAATCAAAGAGACTGTTTCATATATAGTGTACGTGCTTTCATCTCCTAAGCATACGGGGTATCAAAACTATTTATACGGGTGAGTACGAAGAGAAGAAGAGAGCTATATCCCCATAAAATTGTGCTTTCGGTCATTTCCGTTCATTTTTTTCGTATTCCTAAAAGAGCATAAAAGTAATTTATTTTGCCAAAACTAATTATTCTCTATCATATGAATTAGTTTTTGATATAAAATATCGGAAAATTAAAAAAATCAGTCCAAAAAAAGAAGAAGCGAAAAATGACTTCCGAAAAGATGACGTCACTGTGACGTCATGATGGCGACCATCTTGAATTGTTTAGCATTTCATCATAGAGTTTGACTCAAATATTTTCAAATAAACTATAAAATAGTTTCAGCCCTCTACCCAAGATATAACGAAGATAGATGGGGCGTTGAAATTCCCCCACCCTCCATCCTCAGGCGGGGACAACCTCCAAATCACCCAGATCTGTTAGGGTTAAAACAATCCAT
Organism: Hanleya hanleyi; assembly: GCA_036873755.1. Classification (NCBI taxonomy): domain Eukaryota; kingdom Metazoa; phylum Mollusca; class Polyplacophora; order Lepidopleurida; family Hanleyidae; genus Hanleya; species Hanleya hanleyi. The sequence goes on from JAVTVY010028846.1 coordinate 5,179, forward strand.
TTATCGGCTACGCATACTATCATTGCCTTATTGAACCGCTTTACATGCTGAGGCCTGATACTGGACAACTATTCCCAGGTGACGGACAACCCTTAATACGACTTAGTTATAATCGCGATAAAACCTGGACAACCACTTCTATCGTCGGACAACGTATCCCCGGGTGTAGTTGTCCATGGACAACCTATGATAGTATCAGTTGTCCCGAGACAACTCACAACAGTACATGTTGTCCATGGACAACCTGTCCCAGTAATGGCTGTCCGACGGACAACCACTAACCAGGACAACGTTCACCTTCACACCGGCTTATAATGACCTGCGAACCTGTCGAGTACTTTCCAGTTATAGGCATTTTCCTGATCTGGTCCGTCCCTTTCTCCTTACCCCATCTTTACTTTGGTGTATTTTCATCTAGAATCGAGATTTCGAGAGAAAAGCCTTAACCCTTATCATAATAACCATAACTATTGCTTCGAAGCACGAGGAAATGTTGGTCTTATCCTGGCAGAGTTTAGAATTATTTCGAGTCACGTAGCACGTAAAGGCAGATACGCGCATTATATTGCATGCCCAACATTTTAGTGTAATTGGTTTCAAATAGTATATGTACCGTATAACTGTCATCACGATAACACAATATATACATACTGATTTGATTGACATATATGAGAGCAGTAAACATAAGAACAAGAAATTATTAAAACCATGTCTGGTGTGTTAATTTGAAAAACTGGTTTACAGAACGAGACGAGCACAGTTGTCTCATTGATTGAGCAGCTTGATTTATGACCAGTATATGTGTCACAAGATATTTCCGAGTGTGGTTTGCAAATAAAACACAAGGTTCACTTGCTACGCTGCTCCGTTGTTGGAGGTTTGTTTGGTTGTGTGAACCACTGATGTGTAATTTTCTCTTCATATGTTTCAGATTAGAGTATCTGATTGTTTTCTGCAGTGTTATATCGCCAGATTTAGAAAGAAAGCAACATAACTGAAATGGAAGCTGAGATTGAGAAGCAAGAACAAAATGGAGAGCACGCGACAGGAACAGAGAGTAAAATGCAAGCGGGGAGAAAATGGCTTGGGAGATTTTTGAAGTCCAATCTGCTTATTCTGTTATTGATTCTCGGTGTGTTCTTGGGTGTAACGATCGGTGCGCTTTTGGGGAAAATGGACCCTAAACTGAACAACAAGCAAATGACGTATTTACGATTTCCTGGAGATTTGTTCATACAACTTATGAAAATGTTAATAATTCCGATCGTTGTTTCCAGTCTGGTGACGTCTACAGCAGAAATGGATATCCGGTCTTCGGGAAAGATCGGTTTACGGGCCTTTGTGTACTATTTTTCTACTCTAGTACTGGCGTCTACTCTGGGTATGGGTTTAGCGTTGTCCGTCCGACTAGTCTGTGGGCTTATGTAAAAAAAGCAAAATTTTGGGTAGATTCTTGGCACCAATGTTTAAGCACACCTAGAAACATCACTGATTAAGAAAAAAATGGGTGCCAGTTTTTGCATTAACATTTAGGGCCTCCATTTTGAATTTCAAAATGGCCGCCTTTTTTTAGCCGATCTGTATGATTTTTGTTATTCAACATTATTTTAAACATGTAATCGAAATGTGCGCAAATAGTTTGGGTTTGAAATGCATTACAGTTGAGACAACTGTTCATCTGAACTCGTTTGCATGGATATTAACCTGTTTTCGACGTTATTATCAAGAAATATTGGTATGAATGTGCAACTTCTTACTGTAGTCCGTGAGCTACTAGGGCTCACCTTCCACCCCCCACTACAGACCGAAACTATGTTTTTATGTGATTTAGGACATGTCAGATAAGAAACAATTTGTCAACAGTCGATAAACTGGGACTCGCTACCCTTTTAATCACTTCGAAATTACTCCTGTGTTAATAAGTACAATTTTTGTGACAATAGGGGGTAGGGTTATAAGAATAGTCTTATCTTCCATAATTATTATCCAATCTTTATAATGTTGGCCACATATTATTCAGCATTGATTGCTGCATCGAATATTTACAAGATAATATCACTATTTGTTGGGTATGACATCACACAGGGACCATACATACAAAAGTAGGAGTAGTAGCGAAAGCTGGCGTTTTGGGGTGCGTGAGGGTGTGCTTGAGGGATTGAGGGACCATTCTTGGTTCGAATGCGTCGGGTGAGGTGTCAAAGTGAAGCCCTCGTTATGTAGACCACGGCTTGAGGGATCTCCACATGATCTGTGATGTCATTGGTGACGTCATCAGTAGGAGTAGTAGACAAAGTGGGCATTTTGAGGATGCGGAGGAAGGTTTTTGGGGTAGAGACGGACCATCCGTGGTCTAAATGGACCGTGTGGGGTGTCCCTCTGCATCTCACATGCAGAGATGCAGAGATGACACCCCACACGGTCCATTTATATCACGGATGGTCCATCTCTACCCCAAAAACCTTGGGGTAAACCAAAAATTGTACTTATTAACACAGGAGTAATTTCCAAGTGATTAAAAGGGTAGTGAGTCCCAGTTTATCGACTGTTAACAAAATGTTTCTTATTTGACATGTCCTAAAGCACATAAAAAACATAGTTTCGGTCTGTAGTGGGGGCGGGGGGGAGGGGGTGCAAGGTGAGCCCCAGTAGCTCACGGACTACTGGTATATGACAAATATTTTCTGCTCACAGTATGTAATAATGCATATCCAATGTGAACCAAATAAATTCCATGAAAATCAGAGCTTCTGAGCTAGTTCACCAGGGCGTTGAAGCGCTAAGCTGGGCGTTGACGGGCGTTGAGATGGGCGTTAAGGCGTAACGACGGGCTTTGACGGGCGTCGCTGCATTTCGATGAATTGGTGTCAATTCCATGGAAATCAGAGCGTCTGAGCTAATTCACCAGGGCGTTGAAGCGTTAAGCTAAGCGTTGACGGGCGTTACTGTCTATAAAAGCGAGCGTATTTCCAAAAACACGCACAGTCGACGTTCAACCGTCAGCATGACTTATACTTGCTCTGAGTGCGAACGCACGTTCACCAGACATTACGATATGATGCGACACCAGAACAATATACATGGGATTGAAGACTCCGAGGAGTCCGTTGAGGGGGATGCTGATACAGAGACTGCTGAGAGTGTATCGACTGATATCGAAACAGAGATTGCTGAGAGTCTATCTAGTGATACGGAGAGCTTGACCTCAGATAGTCAGCATACGTCCGTGGAAAGTGAGGCAGAACATACCTTCTGGGATCGTATTGTGACAGCAGCTATCAATACTTACGCTGCAGCGATCGAGGACGCCGGAGAGGATAATTTACAACAGACGTACACCCGAATGCGCCCCCGCATCAGGAAAACAGCCATGGCGATCTATGAACAGTATACCTTACTACCGCTTGAAATGAAAGGCGACCCCACGCACAGGTCCATCATGAAGGCCAAGCGTCACTTGGAAGAGGCTATGGGGCTACCACCCACCGTGGCCCTGGAAAATGCGACCAGAATGCGCAAACAACTGTTTCAGGACATGCTGCCCGAAGAATATCCAGGCCTGTCCGACGATGATTAGAATAAACTGTTCAGAGCGAACATGGCTGAAGATGGAACTTGCTGAAATGGCGGCTTCTGACTGGACAAGTCTACATCTAACGGACAGGAACGAATATGATAGATGCAAATGGTGGCCTCTGATTGGGCAAGAGCCTTTTTGAGTTGTAAACATACCCAACGCGGCTCTCCCAGCGTGGGTATGATGTAACATTGGGGAAAATAAACTATATGAAAAAACTTCTTCTTGTTGTTGTTCTCCCATGTGTCATCCTTGTTTTTGTTGTTGTTGTTCTCTCTCCGGTCTATATCATGGCGTCAAGGCGTTATGTTAGAGCGTTAAGGCATAACTACAAGCGTTGACGGGCGTCAGTGCATTTCGAAGAATTAGTGACAATTACATGGAATATCTAGAAAATCCGAATTTCTGAGCTATTTCACCTGGGCGTTGAAGCGTGCGAATTTCTGAGCTATTTCACCTGGGCGTTGAAGCGTTAAGCTTGGCGTTGGCGGGCGTTGCTACAATATGACACCTCATACAACGCATTCGGACCAAGGATGGTCCCTCTCTAAACCAAATACCTTCCTTTCACTGCCCCAAAATGTCCACTTTGGCTACTACTCGTACTGATGACGTCACCAATGACGTCACAGATGACGTGAACATTCCTCAAATTGGGGTCTACACCCCAAGAACTACAAAATGACATCTCACACGACGCATTCGGACCAAGGATGGTCCCTCTCTACACCAAATACCTTCATTCACTGCCCCAAAATGGCCACTTTACTTACTACAACCAACTGCGCATGCGCAGATTGACGCGACTTGCATTTGAAAACACGCCATTCTGACTCTAACCCACTCAAGCTTCAGTTTGACACCTTCTACGACCCATTCGGACCCATAGCGGTCATCTCTACCCCAAACACACACCCACATACCCCCCAAAATGCCTGCTTTCTATACTACGGCCAGACTGCGCATGCGCAGAATGACCATATTTCTACCCCACATCCACGCCACCAGATGCTCCATTACATAGGCTTCACATGGATACCTCACACGACCCATTCGAACCGTGAATAGCCCATCTCTAACCCAAACACACCCATACACACCCCCCAAAATGCCTGCTTTCTATACTACGGCCGGGCTGCGCATGCGCCAATTATTGACAACGTACGAATTATTAGTGTAGTCAAGTGCTCCTGCATGAGAGTTTCAAAATAAGACCTCATACGACACCATTGGACCACCAGGGACTCACCTAGACTCCATCACGTCCACCCAGTATGGATTTATACATACATTGGGCTTATACCCCAGTATATGGGTCTGGACAGACCTTATATATAGACAGACCTTAAACTTTTTTCAAAAATTTCACCGTTTCGTGCCGGGACACTTCCTATCATGTTTGTCTTGAAGAGACAAAACAAATCAAAACAACCATACCGCAAATGTCTAGAAGTACGTTTCCCAGTGGGACAAACATTGGTCCTATACCCCTGGTATGGGACTATATGGGTCTATATGGGGCTACGTAAACAAATCCTGAAATCTGGTGACCATCTTGGATTTTTGCTAATTTAGAGTATTTATAGTGTTCTTATTTTGTTTCCAATGAATGGTTGGCCCCTTTATAAGAGTTTAGATAAAATGAAACAAATATTGGATGACATTTGAATGAATAATTGGCAATTATGTTTAAAAATGATTTTCGATGATGGCCATTTTGAAATTCAAAATGGAGGTCCCAAATGTTAATGCAAAAACTGGCACCCATTCTTTTCTTAATCAGCGAACTTTCTAGATGTGTTTAGACATGAGTGCCAAGAATCTACCCGAAAAAATGACAAATCTAGAAAATGTTACATAAGCCCATAGACTAGACCTGGGGAGAGGATTAGCTCGAAAACAGATACGGCGTCCAACAGCTACGGAATGTCTAATAGCCCCGTGAACGCCTTCTTGGATCTTCTACGGTGAGTTAGCCCAGTAAATATATTTCAGCCAAAATGTATCTGAGAGAGAGAGAGAGAGGGGTATGCCATTATGTCTGCACAGATGAGCAAGAAAACTCGCACAACAAAAGATCAATTTATCTCTCACAAAACCCGATGCAGCGTGAAATCAACCACGGATAAATTTATAACAAGATTTTGAAATTCCGATCAATTCATTCAGCAAAGCCTAGTTTTATGAGTAATTGATGAAAAACTTTTTCCCCTTCAATCCATGTCTACAATGTGAAGAAATATGAATATAGTATAATTCCAGTTTGACACCCAGCGCACAAAATGGTTTTGTTTTGCGCTATTCGTTTTGATAGCGAGTTGAAAACATGAGCGTGACTCCGAAAATACTAGCAATACGCATGGTGTTGATCGACATATTTATATTTATTCCATATTTATTTTTGTTGTTGCACAGTTTGCGCGTCTCATCAGCTATACCACATGTGCGTTGGAAACGCGACAGTGAAGGCACAGAGTAAGAACAGCCTAATTGGCATTATGGGCAACGTTATTAACAAGAAATCCACGCGTCGTTCATGTTTTTCATGAATGAATGAATTGTTGATGGTCAGCGGCCTTGACCATCGAAATTTTTACTTCAATCTTGATACCAGACACACCCCTTCCCACTAAACGCATCAATTCACAAAAATGTCATTTTCAATAATTTCACGTGTTTTGGTCTCCAGAGACCTTTGTCCTTCTAGCTTCAACAGGTGTTTTGTTTGCCATAAAGTGTGATCGCAATCCACTTCATGTTTTCAACAATGTCCCAATTTGTGTTCACCTCTGACAGTTTAACCTCAACTTAGATACTTGATATATCGCCTCCCAATAATGTATCGACTTAATAAAGCTTTGAATTTCAAGTTTCATAATTTCAAGATTTCATGATATTTGGCGCCAAAGTTCCCTTGACCTTTGACATTTGACACCAGTTTCACTCCTATATCCACTGACAAGAATGGCTCTTTTCAATGATAATTGAGTCAAATTGAACGCGACCTTTGACCTATTGAACCCAGTTCCGGCACGTGATATCTGCATGACCTCATGGCGAAATTTTAGAGAAATCTGTTAAAAGGACCTTGTATCTTTAGATGGGTAAATGGCCAAAGTTCAGGTGCAGTGCAGAAGTACCAAAATAAAATACTTCACTACAAGAAATTGTTCAATTGGCATGGAGTACAATATTATATACTCAGAAAAATGTCAAGGCACTGAGCCTCGTGATTCTCGAGTAACTGGGTTGTAAAGTAGTGCATTTGTGCAAAATAGTTGATTCTGAGGTGAAAACAATTCCTATTGTTCTCTGTAAACACATGAAGATAAACGATAAGCAGAACCAGACTCGGTCTACGACTACGTATTGGAACAGCGAGTATGCTGCGTCAAGCTGGCTCTGGTTATCGTTTATCTTCATATGTTTATAGAAAGAAATATGAGGTGTTTTAGTTTCAAAATCTCACGGCCCTGTTATTCGAGAATGATGAGACTCAGTGCCTTGAAACTTTTCTGAGTATAAAATATAATATTGTACTTCATGCCAACTGAACAATTTCCTGTATATGTAATATTTAATTTTTGGCACTTCTAACGCACGTGTTCTGGGACCATTTACCCATTTAAACGTACACGGTCCTTTGTTAAAAATGAGGGAAGGAAAATCGGGGGCAGAAAGAGGAGAGTGTGCATTCTATATTACATTGGAATAGCCGTAATTGCAAAATTTGTCGGACTGAGTTTCTCCAATTATATATGAGTTTGGTATTTTCCAGCATAAGGTACGTGGTTGGATTTGTGTGGGAAGAATTGAAGCTATGTTCCGGAGGATATCGTAAATATAGTTATTTTATTTTATATCTGATAGGCCATATACATTCAGATTTTCAGACCTTTGATCCTAAACGGAGGATTATATAGTTCGTAAAATTTAA
>JAVTVY010028847.1:0-134363 GCA_036873755.1 Hanleya hanleyi
GTTAAAAGACACGCACACCCCTCAAGAATTGGTAGGGAATCCTAACCGTTGGGCCTTTATGCAGCAATCGACCCGACACCAACCACCACCACCACCACCCTCCTCTTCTTGGGCCCCCATGTCACCGCCCAAAACACCACAACGACGGGGACGTAATGTTCACAGATCTAAGTCACCGCGACGATCACAACGCCGAGGTAAGGCGCCCAAGGCCTGGGAACCCTACTAGGGCACCCCTATAAAAACCCGGTGCAGAAGCCAGAACAGCTCAGTCGTCATGTTTTACCTGACGTTGCCCAGTAATAGTTCACTCGATGTGTTTCCTGACAACACCTTGGCCAAGTATGTCACTCAATTACCACAACCGTTACATTTACCTAGCCGGTGGGAATGTGGACTGGTGGATATTCAGTACCCTTACTCGTGGTACAACGTACGAGACCAAGAAGTATGGTACGACGTCACCTACGAAGGCAAAGTAACCAAACTGATTCTCCCCGAAGACCAATACGATACGCCCCAGAAGTTCATAGAGGGTCTGCTCACCTTGTTGGAGTACAAGTCTCTACGGAAGGTGACGAATAGTTCAAAACCCATGATAGCCTATCCCTTCAAGAATCACGTGATCTTGGCTGTCAACGCACACAACGACAAGTCTTGTATCATGCTCAGCCCTAACGTGGGTGTGAAACTCAGTCCTACACTACAGCAAATGTTAGGTCTGCCTTACAGCGTCTACACGGGACCCACCACCGACAACGGTGACGTTGTGATGGATATGAAAGTAGGCATGTACGGACTCTACGTCTACTCGGACGCAGTGGACAGCCATATTGTGGGCGATGTGAACACACCTCTGTTACGGGTGATCCCCATTAGCAAGACGTATGGCAATCAAGTCAACCAGAGTTTCAACCATATACTCTACCTGCCCGTACGACACACGGATATCAACACGATCATGGTGGATATAAGAGATGGCACGGGACACCCGGTCGCATTCGAACGAGGGAAAGTGGTGCTGACACTTCATTTCCGACAAGCCCGTTCTCCTCACTTCGTATAATGTACGTGCCTTACCAGTGCAACACGCCCAGCTTTGCCGACTACTACAAGAAACAAACGGGAGGAGGCTTGCCCATCTTTAGCGGTGCACGCATGCAACGAGGTCACGGATTGGGAAACATACTGGGCAGCATTGTGAAAACGTTCTTACCCTTGGTGACACGGGGTGTCAAAGCGGTGGGCAAACAAGCGGTACGCAGTGGATTGCGCGTGGCCGGTGATGTGATGAGAGGCACAGCACCCCGACAAGCCTTGAAACGACGGGCTAAAGAAGCAGGCAGCGTCTTGATCGCCAAAGCCCTTAAAAGACAACCACGGACACAGCGAAGAGTCATTCGACGTCCAACACACCGACGACGCACACCCCGGAGGAATAAGACCAAGAAGAAGAAGAAGAGTAGTAGGAGAGACATCTTCGCATAATGGCATTCATTCACTCCGAGTCGTGTCCGTCTACCAACAGTGAATTGGATTTGTGGACTATTCCACCCACCCAGACCAGTGTAGCCGAAGGACGTTGGGTAGAACATCGACCCCTGGCTGGCCTGACGGGGACGGGACCTGTGGAATTTACCATTGAAAACAAAGATACGGCCTACCTGGATTTAGCCCACACCTACTTGTACGTGAAAGCCAAAATAGTGGACGCAGCCGGGGACCCCCTAGCGGACGATGCGGTAGTAGGCCCGGTGAATCTTTGGCGGCACTCCTTGTTCCAACAGGTGGATATGAGTATGAGCGATAGACTCATCAGTACGTCCACCAATACGTACCCGTACCGAGCCTACATGGAGACGATGTTGTCGTACGGCAATGATGCCAAAAAAACACACTTGCAAGCCTCGCTGTACTACAAGGATACACCCGGATCCATGAATAGCGTGCTCGCTGCCAATAATGGATTCACCGCGCGCAAAAACCTAGCAGCCGCTAGCAAGTCCATCGATATGATGGGACGACTCCACGCCGATCTGTTCCTGCAAGACCACTACATGATGAACGGTGTATCCATCAAGATCAAGTTGATCCGTTCCACACCTGCGTTCGCCTTGATGGCCGCTGGAGAGGACCCCAATTACAAGATCGTCCTAGAAGATGCAGCCCTGTTTGTGCGTACGGTGGATTTGCAACAGGGGGTGTTGGTGAGTCACATGGAAGCCTTATCGAAAAAACCAGCCCTGTGCCCCATCCGACGCGTACAGACCAAGGTGTTCTCTGTGCCAACAGGTACGATGATGGCCAATCGTGAAAATTTATTTCTAGGGGATCTCCCTAAACGTGTTACCATAGCATGTGTGACCAACACCGCTTTCAATGGAGCATGGGATGAGAATCCGTTCGCCTTTCAACATTTCAACCTGAACTTTTTGGCACTGCACGTGGCTGGCCATCAAATTCCAGCCCGACCATTACAACCGGATTTTGGTAACCAAAACTATGTGCGGAGCTACCTGAACCTGTTTACAGCCACAGGACAAAACAACCAGGACGAAGGAAATAGCATCACTCGACGAGACTTTTACCGTGGGTACACGTTGTTCGCCTTCGACCTCACCCCCACCTTGGAACACGATCATCAACTGGCCTTGCTCAAGAAAGGAAACCTACGGTTGGAACTGCGTTTCGCCACCGCTCTAGGCCAGACCATTAACGTGATTTGCTACGCCGAGTTTGATAACGTCATCAGCGTGGATCAGCAAAGAAACGTGCTGTGTGACTACGCCAACTAGAGTCATGGATACAGAGCAGCTGATGGCCATACTCCAGCGAGATCCTAAGGTCCCCTTTCGAGGTGTGTTTCCACGCAATGTGTTTCCCACCCACTCCACCACCCCAGCAGCCTACATCCTGAATACAGACCCGGGGTGTCGACCCGGTGAACATTGGGTAGCTGTGTACGTGGACACCCTAGGCCAAGGCGAATACTTTGATTCCTACGGACTTGCACCCCTACATTCCGATTTGGTGAAATTCATGGACGTATCTACTACAGTGTGGCGTTGGAATACTCAAAGATTACAAGGACCCTTGAGTAGTGTGTGCGGACAGTACTGTGTGTTTTATCTCACTCACCGGAGTAGAGGGCATTCTATGCCAACGATCGTACACATGTTTGATGATTATTGTCAAGCCGAAGACCGTGATGTCCTCGTCTATGACTGGACGGCCTCTCGTTTTAATGTGCATGCCCCATTTCTCTGGTTAACTTAAATTCAATGCACTGCGCGCAGGCCACTTGTTTTTTTATTATCACGTTATTGTTCTGACGTTGTTGTTCTGACGTTCATTGATGTTCAATAAAATTCATGAAAAAACACAAAAATGATGGTTTTGACTTATTTTTTTTTATTGAAGTCAACAAGAAGGGTTACACTATATACAATAGAATACAGGTGGTATGTACAATAGAATAGTATGGTTAAGGTCCAAAAAATTCTGTCAGGAGTAGGATTCGAACCTACGCCAGCTCTTCGCCGACCAGCACTTAATACCGGCGCCTTAGACCACTCGGCCATCCTGACTTTTACAGTTTTTTAACTCGTGTATCAACAGTTATAGTGTGTGTGTTCCGTCCACAAGTCCAAGTAAGTGGTGCTCACGCCATCGGCCAGCACTTTCCGTTTCGGGTAAAAGAAAGTAAAGGCGTCTCGTTGCTGAATGTACGTCCGCATCTGGTGGTCCACTACCCGAAATCCTCGGTTAGTGCCACTCGCACTGGCCTGGCTTTGCAGCACGTTCAAGTACAAGGCTTTGTCGATGTTGGGATCGCGCCGGCTCACCCCTTTGCAGCTAAACTTATTTTCGTCTCCCCCGTAACAGTAATGGAGTAGAGAGCAATCATAGCATCCCCACTCCACTCCACTCCAGCTTGAAGAGGCCCGGCGTACGCTTATCGTACTGGTAATGGTCACGTCGAGGTAGCCACTGGTCCCGTTCCGCTTCATACTGGGTACGTAACTCCGGTTTCACAAGGGACTCCCAATCCGCATTAGAGACGGCCATGTAGGCCGAGTCCGTATCCATTTCCATGAGTTGCCAGTCTGATGGATTAAAATACACACCCATGAAATCATAGAGAAACTGCAGCATCCTCAGCTTGGCCACCTGGTATACCATACATCCAATCTGCAGGGGTAGGTTGTAACGGATAGTCTTCTTGGCTAAACTGATTTCATACGTGTCGTCATCGATGACATCCACGGACCGAAACAGAGGAGAATTCACTTTTTTGGGAAGTAGTACAAATGTTCACGTTCACGTGCTTATCCTGGTTCGTGACTGTTTTTCCATAGTAACCATTGCCCGTCAACTTCCACGATTCACCGATGATGGCATTACACGGGTCTTGATCGCCTTGACGACGGGCCGACGTCACGATGTCGGCATTCTCCGCAAAACAGGCGTGGGGTACGTACTGTATCACTTGGTATATTTTGGTAATTTCCAAACCGTGGTTCATGTACCACTGCAGTAAGGGAGTGCCCAGCAAGATTTTCTCTGCCCACATACTGCCAATCAACATCCGTCGAGGTCGAGGCAAACACTCGTGTTGCTCCGCATAGGCCCCCATGGTGTCCCCAATATCATCCCGACCTACCAGCGTGTTCTTAAAGATGGGAGGCACTGGGCGAAGAGAGGCTTGAGAGTGTCGGGAACATGCAAATCACATTCGACAAAGCCGTAGAGGTCCCCCGAACGAATGGCGTCGAACATCTGTGGGAGACTCAGAAGTCGTCGACGATTCAAGGGGTACTCGCGCTCTTTTAGGAAACGCCGTAAATGGGGCAGGGCCTGGCACATGATGTGAAATTCACACTCCCACATTGCGATCAGATGGTATCCTCTCTCTTTCACATAATCACCATTCTCCACCACTTCTTCCCGTAATTCTTCTGCCGATTTTCCACGTCGTTGGTTGAAGCGTCCAGCGCTGAAATGGCATTCGTGGCCGTGCCAATAGCAACCATAAAATTGGAATACGGTCGGTGTCCTACCCACCAGGGCAAACCCATCGACGGGGAGTCGACGATCTCCTATGCGCTTCTCTGTGGCGTTGGTTTGGTGTCGTATATAAATCCCCCGTCGATAGGCTTCCCAATCCAACCACTGATCAGCCAGATGCTTGTAGGGCGTGCGTTGCGGTGTAAAATGCCGACCTTCCGCCAACCAACGTGTATAATGGCCACTGGGCATAGGTTGGGCCAGAGACCACAGGTACAAGGCATTGGCATCGAAACCGATGATCTTAGCACAGGGTTTTCCATTGGGGAGAGTAGTGACGTCCTTCTCGTGGTAACGGTGAAAAATAAGACTCGGTCCGCCCACAATGTTCTGCTTTAGACAATCATGCATGTCTGCATCTTTTTGCTGTATCAGCGAGAAGTACGTAGGACACGCTTGAAAAAGATGGCGAAGCGCCAGACCCGGTAAACTCAAGCACTCCTTAAAGATATCGACGTGCATCTCACGACGAAAGAGTTGAACCATTTTTTCGACCGCTTCCAGGAAAGGAACCACATCTAGGTTATTATACCATATCAGGAAATCTCGCAAGGTGTGCATATGTTGATCGTTCCATACCTGCTGTAGTTCCCGGTACGTGTCTTCGGGACATTCCACTTGCTTCAAATCATCAAAGAAGGCATCCCGGGGTGGCAGCTGTGTTTCCTCCAAACAGTCGAGCGTGGATATATACGTGTAAGGGAACCTCCCTTTGGTTTGTGCACAGTCATACGCCTTCACCCACTGATCATAGCTATAATTAGGAGCTAAGTAATTCCGTACATCCAGGAAATGCAGTGATGTGGTAGTGAGGGCCATATGATTATTGATCTTCTTGATGACGGACTTGATGGTATTCGCCTGGGCCAAGTAGGGGTAAAGAAATTCCTTCACCATGTTCAAGTCATATCGCCCCGAGTTGAAACCTAGCACCGGTAACTGGTCTAGGTATTGTAGGAAGCGCACTTTCAATTTCTCCGCATACGGTTTCGGTAAAGGCACATCCTGCGACTGCAGGGTCTGCGACTCCGGCTCCGACTCGGACTCGGACTCTTCATCGTCACTAAACGCTACACCCGGTATAGGAATCCGATCGTCCAGTTGGTCCAGTACGTCCTGGAACTTGGACACCAACAATTCCGTACTGGCCGCACTGACTTCCTCTAAATACGCCATCATGCGCGTGATCAACTCATGGGACTCACCGGTGGACACAAAACACACCGGTGCAGCGTCATAGCCAGGTACGTTGCTGGAAATACTCACACTCAGAGGAATATGGCGCTGCGTCCACTGCGTTTTCGCTGAAAACATGTCCATGGGCTCCAACAGGGCCTCAAAATCGTAACACGCCCGGTAGGGAAAATAACGGTCCTGCTCCGGTATGATGAGACCCTCATCGGCCAGTTCCTGGAAAATAGTAGGCGTATTATGATACACACCACCAGGATATACTCGCTTCACAACGTTGGTACAGATTTTCTTGTGGCGATGTAAGTCGCGAGGACTTTTAAACACCCGATAGCATTGGGCACAACTGTAAGACTGAGCGTACTGGCTCATATTGTAGATCAGCGAAAAATGACTCACGCCATTGTCGTCGAACACATTGACTTTCATCGTAGAAGCATACCGTTCTGTTGAACGACGAACCAATTCAGCCACAAATGTATCCTCCTCGCATAGTAATCGGTATACAAAGATATTGATGTTGAACAGTGTTTCCACGTCATCCAAATTCTTGAACGGAACTCCACGGAAGTGTCGCTCATCCAAGTCTTGCTGCTGTAAATACTGTTCCCAATAGACATTGGCCACTCTGTCACAACTCCGGGGGTCACACTCGTCCACATGCACGGCCAAACACCGAAACAGACATTTCCGGTCTGTGTAGGGCCCATGTGTCCCTGCTGTTAATGCATACAGGCCGTGTCGATGAAGCAACCAAGGGGGTAGTAGTACAGGAGCACCGATAGGATGATCTCTCATTTTAGTCACGAAAAATGTGACGTTGGTCACCATTTCCACAAGCCATTGGGTATTGGGGCGTTGCAACCGGGCCCATTCCAATGGATCCAACGTAGTCAGTTGGTCGATGAATGGTTCCAGAGAAATGGCATCCGTCACCGTGAACGGCTGATCAAACACATAGGTATTATTGCTGGGATAATAATACCGCACCTGGTCCGTCTCCTTGTGCCGTAAAATGTACCCGAATGTCATATTCAACTTGAACGCTGTCACCTGATCTGTGAAAATGTTCTCGGCATAGGCAGACAGATACGTGAGGTCCTGCAGTCGAAAGTTATACAAGTCCAATAGACGACGGTCACGGTGAAAACAATGGCGTAGGGTAGCCCAGTGACGTTGATAAATGTCCCTCACACGCTCGTTTTGGGGTAAAACTTCAACCGGAGGTGCTGCTGGGTCCCAGGGAAAATCTTCTCCACGTCTCATGCTTTCTCTCCACGTCTCATACAAGCTGGTAGGCAAGCAGGCAGGCAGGCAAGCAAGCAGGCAGGCAGGCAGGCAGGCTGGTCGGGTCAGGTAAGTCAGGCAGGTAGTGCAATGAATACACCCCACCCCTAAAAATCGCCTCCTTTTATACGTTTTTCTACAGTCCACCATCTTGGTCCCACCACCCACAGCCGCCATCTTGGTCCCACCACCCACAGCCGCCATCTTGGTCCCACCACCCACAGCCGCCATCTTGGTCCCACCATCCACAGCCGCCATCTTAGTCCCACCACCCACAGCCGCCATCTTGGTCCCACCACCCACAGCCGCCATCTTGGTCCCACCACCCACAGCCGCCATCTTGGTCCCACCACCCACAGCCGCCATCTTGGTCCCACCACCCACAGCCGCCATCTTGGTCCCACCACCCACAGCCGCCATCTTGGTCCCACTCCCACATCAGCCGCCATCTTGCACTCAGTGACCCCAGTGACGTCATAAGTTGCACTCAAAATCAAAGGTCAATGCGCGCCAAATCGGGTAGACCCTACTACTCGGGAAGCGATGGTCAGCGCAATCTGGCTAGGCTAGCCGAACGATATACTTTTCTAGTGGATTTATTTCTAATGTTACACGTCGATAGGAAAGTGCGATCACAGTTTGGATGATCTCTGGCACTAGGGTTCGTACCTAGTGTCTTGATGGGCAAAAGGTCATGTTGTTCATATGTATAATCACAGTTAAGTCTTGACCACAGTGACTAAGATAAACTATACTCTGGAAAACGAACTTTAAAATTCAATTGGATAGAAATATACTAGTCAATGATATTGATTTAAGGGTAGGAATATAAAGCCTTCTTGATAGCATCACTGGAAACATTTCGTCGCTCCCTTTTGCTAGAAACTAGCTTGTGTTTATACGTAATGTTACATGCTTGGAGTTTGGTGCTAAAATCATCGGTTATTGCATTGATGGGAAATTTACCGAACGACGTCGGGCATTACGGGTTAGTTTTTTCTGGGTATTCTTGCATTTACCATGTTTATCCCATGTTCAGGCTGTAAAACATTTTCCAGGCTGTAAAACATTACACATGGGAATTGTTTTTGGGTCTGAATGCTGCTTGTTTAATACAAACATCATATCCAGTGACCCGTAGGGTCAGGCATTGTCAATTGCGCTAACATGTACATATATTTCCAGTAGGCATCAGACACGATCTCTAGTATCCAGCTATACTGTTTTAAATGTATGATGGTATAATGGCACTAAAAGTTGTACTTCATGAAACCCAAGTTTGATATGTTCTGGTTTGGAGACAGTTAATTACTTTCATTGTCACAACTGTACTGAGGATTAGATGCGCCACAAATGAAAATGCATTCCTGCTGAACAGTATATTTACACATGTAGGTGCCATCGGTAATAGCAAGTTAGACTGTAACACCTTGTCTCACTGAGACTCAACCATCTTGTCTCCTACCGCCACCGGTGAAGTCCACATATAGGATTTGGGTTAGGGTTTCTTGACTTTGGACTTCCTCACAGCTACCACCTCCTCCGCCTCACATATCAAGCCGTCCAATACTCTCTCCTCACACTTAAATACCGCTATTCCCTCCTTCCCTTCCTTCACCATACACCATTCCACCACGTCCTCCACCACCTCCTTCAACCCAGGGTGAACCAATTGCTCCTCCGCCATCACCGCTCTCTCTTCACTCTCCACACTATCACAGTCCATATCATCATGCACTCTCCATGGCAGGGCTTCTTCCTCTGTTTCCATTACACCTTATTATACAGCTATGTCCTCTGATCCAGTCAATTCATTTCAATCGCACCACGTGACCGTACAATACCCAAAGTCATATTGGATCCCAAAATGCTGTATTGAATTCATATTGTACGCTTTCTAAGGGAGGTAACTCTTTTTGTTATGGCGTCAAAATGAAGCTACAAAAAGTTAAAGGATTTTAATCAATATTTTTTTTTCTATGGAATATGTGTCAGAAGAGTTAGTACTTAATTAAGAATTATTTTTTTTAAAAATTCCTTGTGGGCATATTTAAGCCTTTTTGGCAGCTCTATTTAGCTCCCAGTCAGATATGCATATTTGTGAAATGAAAGCGAGGTCGCCAATCTGTGACGTCACAGGCGCGAGAGCTCGCCAATGACAGGTAGCAATTTAGTATGAATTACATAATGGGAGAGATTTCTTTTAGTGGCATTTAGAAGTTGGGAAGTAGATAAATAAACAAATTACTTATGGATAACAACTTCTAGTTTATTCGGGACGACGTTTTGATACAGGTATCGTTCTCAAGACAATGACATCAATAAATAAATATCAGTATATTCATCCCCAGCGCGTATGACCTACTGATCCTTGAAGCCCACCTTGTTAATTAATCCATCCATCTCAGTATATAACACTATTGTTACCATACTGTTGACATTTACTCAAGGAACTGTATATATACTGCTTCTTCACAATTCGACTCGAGAATACTACCGCCTAATAAATAGCAGTGTAAATTGACTCCAAAATGCCGTATTGTGCCGCCTACGGTTGTACAAACGAGCAGAAAAAAAGAAAAAAAGCAGACAATGCTTTGTTGATAAAATCGACATTTTGTTGAAACAAATTTTACGGTCTTGTTGAAATTTGTTCTTATTTACATTTCAGTGGTTCTCCATATATCACGAAAAAAAAATTCGCCTATTTAAACGTACCCCTCTCCACAATAGTTTTCCGGTCATTGCAGTTCTGCTTATCTTATAATATACTCCTTCCCCAGGGCTTCGTGTTTAGAATTAGTGCGCGAGCTAAAAACATGGCAGTGTGACTAACGTCACAGGACCTACGAAGTACAGTAGGCATTAGGACTCGAACGCGAACTGAACTCTTGAAAATCCCCACCCCCAGTTGAAATCCTGCCTATATTAAGATGGGCACCGCCCAAGTCAGAATCGCCAGTGATGTTCATCAAAAATCACCAGAAATTTCCATCAAAAGTAGGTCAGCTCAGAACTTGTTGGTAACAGTCTCCTAATGCGCCTTCATTCCAAAATAAATAACGATCGCCGATTTAATTTTGCAATTTTTTAATTAAAGGAAACAGATTGAATAATATAGGTTCAGTAGATTTCAATCTTTACTTGTGAAAATACATTTACATCTCTTTAATGGTTTTCAGTGCCCTTGTACAGGATCAAAACAACTTTTTGAATCACATTATTTTCCCAACAATATAAATTTTTATATATAGTACTATAGTAGAAAGGTAGCATTTATGTAGTTTACGGTAATTCAACTCAAGACCAACACCTTCTATGCACAAGATTCTATGTCATTCTCCTGAGCATAACCGGTACAAAGACGAATAAATAGCGTCTCTACATCACGTTGTTATCTCGATATATGAGACAACACATTTTGGGCATCGGCAATCTGATGAATGTACTATTCCGGTTTTCTTGTTTTCACATTATATTCTATGTCGGTTGATCGGTGATTTTCTTCATTGATAAACGTTAAACCACCTCAGCTTCGTTATGGAAACAGCGCTGATTGTTTGAGGGTATATGCAGTACTTAAGATTAACCTCAGGGCCATGTGCCATACAGTGAAACAGGTTATTTTTAGCTGTGGGTAATTTGACCTGAATTTGAAGGCCCAACCCTGGTGTGGCCCATGTGAAATAGGATACACGTTAAAGGCTACAGTTTACATACACAATGTATATCTATAACAATATACTGAAGTGTTAATTATCAATCTAATTTTAATCAGAATTATTTCAGTTCAGAACTTGCTGGTAACAATGCCCTAATGCACGTTCATCCCAAAAATCAAGGTTCTAATGTCAATGGTTCTCCTTATTTTGCCGACGAAAGGATTCGGATGGACTGACTGACTCACTCATTACCGGACAATTTGCGATCTGTAGCCTACTTCGTAGGAATAGCTTACGTCAAAATATTTAGGAGGGGGTATTTGAAATCAGGCGAGTGGTTGCAATATAATACAATATAAAATATGACCGTTTACGTGAGCTAAATATCACTCTCGTGACATGAATTTACTACACTGTTTGCGTGCAGGTGGGCTATCTGATAATATCACCAACACCCGTTGTGCGAGAAATTGCCCCTTATCTGCGAAAAGTCGAGAGCAGGACCGCTAGAAAGTCGCAATTTGTTCTTTCCTATCAATTACGCTAGCTGGACGGCATATTCCTACTGGAAATAATTTATTGAACACAGATTTGCCAGAAGTAAAACAAGATGAACTAAATATTTTTGGTAGATAATATATAACGTCGTACTTTCAAACTGACTTGAACGAAAGAGAAAACTTCAAAATTGGCGTACGTCTCAGTGTTGAAACTTCACCAGCTAGGCCTGGACTAACAAATTATTTCGATCATTGTCTAAATATTTATTCATTCTGTGCATAGGGGACCTATATATAACGTCCGGCATAGATAATAAATAACATACCAGTATGTGTTTACAGGTCGACCTTTTTCCGTGTGGGACGGTTCATCTGTTTCAGATTCGCTTTCCCTCTGTTCCATCTCATTTCGGTCGTTTGGTACGGGTTCAAACTGATACGGCAGAACGTCAAGATGTCCATTTATGTCGTCTGTATATAGATCATCACCACTGGCATATTCCTTCATGGTTTCGAATCGTTTTCGATTAATTATACAGCGATATACGCGATGGAGTAATCGCAAATCCACAGCTTAATATATAGCGCTGACAGCTGCCCACAGGAGACGGTCGCCTGTCTGACGTCACAAGGTCACGTGACGCCTAAGCTCATTAACGGGTTAACTGGCGGAAATTGAGCTACAGGTCTTTAATTAAAAAGGCTTAAATACGCCCACAGGGGAAAAGGAATTTAAAAAAAAAAAATCTTAATTAAGTACTAACTCTTCTGACACATATTCCAGAGCAAAAAAAAATATTGATTAAAATCCTTTAAAAAAAACCTTTTTCTCGCTTGATCATCTTGGAAATATCATTATTTATTATACAGCTATGTCATTTGATCCAATCAAATCATTTCAATCGCACCACGTGTCCGTACAATACCCAAAGTCATATTGGATCCCAAAATGCCGTATTGAATTCATATTGTACGCTTTCTAAGGGAGGTAACTCTTTTTGTTACGGCGCCAAAATGAAGCTACAAAAGTTGAAAAAAAACCTTCTATTTTCTCATCGATCATCTGGAAAACTTAAATATCATTATATATCTAAATACAATATCATTATATATCAAAATACAAAGTAACATTACCCAGTCAGTCAAATTTGTCTCAAATGAAGTTCGGAAAGTAGAGACTGATAATAGATTTACAGGATATTTGGAATTACAGATTTCGAGTCTATTGCAGTCTAGGAATTTACGGGTTCTGTAGTTGAATTTATTGTTCGAGTTGAATATATCAATATTATTAGGTTATTATACAGTGCTTTGTACAATATGGATTGGTATTGTACAAGTCCATGTTGTGATGAAAACCCGTATTGGACGAGACGCCGAAGGCGTCGAGTCCAATACGGGTTTTCATCACAACATGGACGAGTACAATACCAATCCATATTGTACAAAGCACTGTATAATGACCTATTTATTATACAGGTCATCGAAATATTAAACTAAATTATTTGTTATTGATTTTTTCAATATAGTTTTGTTAGATTAAACAACATAACATTAATATATTCAACTATAATAATAAATTCAACTACAGGACCCGTAAATTCCTAGAATGCAATAGACTCCAAATCTGTAATTCTGCAAATAACATGTTAATCTATTATCAGTCTCTACTTTACGAACTTCATTTGAGACAAATTTGACTGACTGGGTAATGTAACTTTGACTTTAGATAAATAATGATATTTAAGATATTTCCTAGAAGGATCGAGCGAGACAATAGGTTTTTCAACTTTTTGTAGCTTCATTTTGGCGCCGTAACAAAAAGAGTTACCTCCCTTAGAAAGCGTACAATATGAATTCAATACGGCATTTTGG
This sequence comes from Hanleya hanleyi, assembly GCA_036873755.1. NCBI lineage: Eukaryota > Metazoa > Mollusca > Polyplacophora > Lepidopleurida > Hanleyidae > Hanleya > Hanleya hanleyi. Next base: position 13,583 of record JAVTVY010028847.1, read on the forward strand.
GATCCAATATGACTTTGGGTATTGTACGGTCACGTGGTGCGATTGAAATGAATTGATTGGATCAGAGGACATAGCTGTATAATAATATGTTGTTTTATCTAACAAAACTATATTGATTCAAACATACATGTGAATAAAAAATCAATAACAAATAATTTAGTTTAATATTTCGATGACCTGTATAATAAATAGGTCATTATACAGTGCTTTGTACAATATGGATTGGTATTGTACTCGTCCATGTTGTGATGAAAACCCGTATTGGGCTCGACGCCGAAGGCGTCTCGTCCAATACGGGTTTTCATCACAACATGGACTTGTACAATACCAATCCATATTGTACAAATCACTGTATAATAACCTAATATTATATACTATACAGTTCACCTTGTATGCTAAAGTACACAAGTAGTATATAAAGGTGATCTTGAGTCATATTGACCTTTGCCCTCTGAGTGCACTGAGTGTGACGTCACTTCCGGTTCCGGTCACGTCACCGAAAGTGACCGTTGACCCCTGCGCACCATTATTAATATTCGGTATTGTAAAAGCGGATCTTTGCGCGAATTGACACGAGGGGGCGCCACCAGTCTTGTGACGTCACCTCCGGTTCCGGTCACGTGACCGGAAGTGACCATTGACCCCTGCGCACTATTATTAATATCCGGTATTGTGCGCATGCGCAGGGGTCAAGGGTTCTGATTTCGCTCCAATTGCTTTGTATAGATTAAATTTTCACACATTGCCTCCTGTCTGTTAAATAGTTGGCAAGCAGTTCTGTGGTATCTTGCGATAAGCCGTAGGCCTTCAGCTTAGCGACGATGGTGGAGTGTGGCAAGAAGTCAAAAGCTTTGGACAAAGTCTACCAGCAGTATTCCGACAATTTGCCTATAAATGTACTGATAATGTTATCTCAGTGTAATGGTCACTGTTACACAGCCAAATTTCCGCATGTTGGTACCGTGTGGTAACTGAGTGGTAACCGCAAGAAAGGGCCCGGAACGGTACACCTCAGTACAGTACCAGTCAGCACTGACCCGTATCCACACAGTAACACTCAGTAACTGGTCAGTACTGATTGGATACCATACAGTACCACAAGAAACAGAACTGAACAGTACTGCATGATAACTGAACAGTAACCAAACTGTTACTGTGCAGTACTTCTCAGTTACCTCTTGGAACCAGGCTGTTGCTAACTGACATGTACTGTTCAGTTCAGTTCTGACCTGTGATTACCCAACAGGAACTGTTCAGTTACAGCTCAGTACTCACATGTATGGTGGGCCTTTCCGTGCAGTACCGTTCAGTAGTGTACAGCTCAGTACATGTCTGTGTAAAATTGCCTGTGTATACTATAGCACACCTGTTATTTTACCCTACAGAAAGTATAATGCTGTACAGCTGGTGTACTATAATGTAAAACAATCGTTTACCGGACAACTTACACATTGTATATACTATATAGTACGCCTTGCATACTATACTATACTATACTATATATACTATGGTACCGTTTGTATAATATAGTAATTGCAGTCATCTTCAGGGATAAATTGTAATATTGTTATATTTCCACATTGCGAAACCCACTGGGTAGAGCAGTGGGACGGTAGGCCCCATCCCTTTAGTCGTGAGTTCGATTCTCACCAGAGCCAGTACTTTCTGGCCTGGTGTTTCACAATGTAGGAATATAATTAAACTATAATATAGTAACCAGGTATACTATATTACAGCTGGTATGCTATAGCACAGCGGGTACCGAGTATAGTACACTGGATATGCACGTATGATGATGTCAACTTTAATCTCGTCTTTCCACGCAGCAATACAGACTAATTGCCATCTACTTTCGTCAACGTCACGAGACCGGTAAGCAAATTGCACAATATCGTTATAATTTGTCTATAAATATACTGATGACGTAATGTAAATGTAGCCGTCTCAGATCAAAGACAATGGCAAAATTAATTATTCATATGGTGCACCTGTTCGGTTTCATTTTCGTATATCGAACAGATGCAGGACAGATCGAATACCCCCCCCACCACCCCCACGAAAAAAGTATAGGCTAGCGACACGGTTCCGTAGTTCAGACCAGTTTGGTAGTTACTATCATACATTTCTCATGAATAGCTATGAGCAAGATAACAACCGACATCGTAAGAAAAAAGAATGAACTATTTGACATCCTGGCTACGAGCTGGTTCATTCCGCTCCACACCAGTCCTTCCATCAACACTGAACTTGCGCCACGGAGTTATCTCCCCTTAATCATAAATATTGCAGCCCCAATGTCAAACACGATTTGGAGAAAACATCGAGCCAGATTAAGACTTTCTATGACCACAGCCTGTTTAGTATTTTTAGGATGTGAACCATTAAATCGGTGTTTCTAAGTGCGATAAGTATATGAAGATGTCTTCAAGAGAATTGATCTTATGTATGGAAACTAAACTTGCAGAAAGAAAAGACTTCGAAGATCGAAGAGGAAGTACGACAGATTAAGGATGAAATGTAATTCTTGTAACAGTAAACACTGGCCAAATCTGGATTGAGATTCTGTAGCGCAGTTTATTTTATTCTTGCTAAATATGTCATTCAAAAATTGGCATAAACAAGATTTTTCAATTAACGTGGCATATATTTTGTAATATACACAAATGATTCAGTTTCGAAACTAACAAGAAACAAATACATTAAAATGATATAACAAGACCGAATTAAACACAGGATATATTTGCAAATCAGAATATGTTATTCACCTAGATTAGGATCACCTAGAATAGAATTGTAAACATTTTACAAGGAAAACATGACATGAATATGTAAACCTTCCTGTTAACAGGTTACATGAAGGAAGTTCAAGTTTACTTCTCTATCAGTAGTATGTTCTTTTGAACAGCATGCGTTCAAATAAAATCCTCACGCACAATAATTGTACAGAGTATTTGTAAATCTACTGCAACGTTGATACAGGTAGTCGTCCAATTTACATCACTTTATGCAATGTCATATGCCTATACAACGTAGTTTATCTTTTATTGAAGAATGGTCGGTCAACCGCAGTAGCCTAATATTAGCCAATCCGTAACTGAGTTCCCTCACTTTCATGGTACACGTGGTGTAGAAAACCCTAATAACTTGACAGACACAAAATAAATATCCTTTTATTTCGTTAAAACAGGATGAACACACTGCACGTAATACTTGTGGGGAACCACAATCTTATTTTCTTCGCTAACCATCTTAAAAGATGATATAGCAATATGTCAAGATAATCTACCGTTGGAAGATGGAGAGCACACGTCCATCACCTCAAAACAGAAGGTTCTGTTATGAATTCTATCATGCAATTTGTATCATATCAACATCACACTGAATAACAGAAAATCTCTCGTATGACGATGTGGACGATAGTGATTCTCCGTCATGTTACCTCCTGGATGTCATTCTGTTTACTATATCCTTTCGGCACCATATACATTGTTCTATTGTCTTGGTATTTTCCTTAACATGCATCACATAAGAGGGTTCATTCGTCCAGCTTCTTGGCTGCATGATAAGCATTTGTGATCACCAAGATCATGCTAATCCCTATCAATATGGCGCACTCGCAAAGAAGTGTGGTGTTATATACTACCATGTCAATAACACTATGCCACAGGGGCTTATACTAGTACATCATTGACCTTTTCCTCCAATACCACGCATTGTTACCTTCTCGGGTTTTTTATCTGACAGTCGCAGGTCGTCGTTTTAGATTTCTGAAGTCACCACAGTTGAGTCCAGCAGACTGTTGTCTGATGCCGTAGTTTGCGACAAAAATGTCACAAATTGTCGGGATAGGTAGTTGATAACAACAAGGCCAACCTTGTTTGTCATGGCGATTAACTGGTATCAAACAAAACCTAATTACTGTCCCATAAAATGCCCCAAGCGTTTTGCTGATATGCAAAAGATACAGAGAGACGGTGTTTTTCGAATTCCTCCCATCACACTAGTGAATCATCAGCTATAAACCAGGGCACGTGTTCCTCTTATATATTGTTTTATACCCCCTATCTACTTGTCGTGTATGTCTGAAAACGTACGATCACAAGCGGCCATCAAAGTATGATGCATAAATATTGTTAGAAATCATAGAAGGAAAAGTATCGTCCGTTTGTTGTTAGCACAGTTAATTCTACCGTTATACATCTCTACAAAAATTTTGATTTTGCGCTTCCATATCACAAATAGCTCTCTCGTATATCACATATACATAGCATTATAGATACATCGAAACATGTACATTTAGCAGTACATAAAGTCATAGATACACAGATACATGCCTGCGTCATGTAGCAGTACATAAAGTCATAGATACACAGATACATGCCTGCGTCATGTAGCAGTACATAAAGTCATAGATACACAGATACATGCCTGCGTCATGTAGCAGTACATAAAGTCATAGATACACAGATACATGCCTGCGTCATGTAGCAGTACATAAAGTCATAGATACACAGATACATGCCTGCGTCATGTAGCCATATATAACATCATAGATACACAGATACATGTCTACGTCATGTAGCCGTTCATAAAAGTCATAGATACACAGATACATTACCTGCGTCATGTAGCAGTACATAAAAGTCATAGATAAGATACATGCCTGCGTCATTAACACTTAAATACATAAAGTCATGGATACACAGATACATGCCTGCGTCATGTAGCAGTATAAGAATCACTGAGTATACACAGATACATGCCTGCGTCATGTAGCCATATATAACATCATATATACACAGATACATGTCTACGTCATGTAGCCGTTCATGTTAGTGAGCTTTGCATACGTATGTAATGAACACACGTGTAAAATATCTTATTATCTAATAGTACAGTGAAACAAAACAGCCAGGCATTGTAGACCTTTCGTTTGATGAAAATCATTCATGGGCATATTTCCACCCTTTGGGTTAACTAATATGGAGTAGGGTATGGTCGATATACATAAATGACAGATACTATGGAGGTGGGCATGGTAGGCTAAGGTTCATGTCAGATAGTATGAAGTTGGGCATGATAGCCTAAGGTACATGTCAGATAGTACGGAAGTGGGTATGATAGGCTAAGGTACATGTCAGATAGTACGGAGGTGGGCATGGTAGGCTTAGGTTCATGTCAGATAGTACGGAGGTGGGCATGGTAGGCTTAGGTTCATGTCAGATAGTACGGAGGTGGGCATGATAAGCTAAGGTACATGTCAGATAGTATGGAGGTGAGCATGATAGGCTTAGATACATGTCAGATAGTATAGAGGTGGGCATGGTAGGCTAAGGTACATGTCAGATAATATGGAAGTGGGCATGATAAGATAAGGTACCTGTCAGATAGTATGGAAGTGGGCATGATAGGCTAAGGTACATGTCAGATAGTATGGAGGTGGGCATGGTAGGCTTAGGTACATGTCAGATAGTATTGAGGTGGGCATGGTAGGATAAGGTACATGTCAGATAATATGGAAGTGGGCATGATAAGATAAGGTACATGTCAGATAATATGGAAGTGGGCATGATAGGCTAAGGTACATGTCAGATAGTATGGAGGTGGGCATGGTAGGCTTAGGTACATGTCAGATAGTATTGAGGTGGACATGGTAGGATAAGGTACATGTCAGATAGTATGGAAGTGAGCATGATAAGATAAGGTACAAGTCAGATAGTACGGAGGTGGGCATGGTAAGATAAGTACATGTCAGTTAGTATTGGAATGGGCATGATAAGATAAGGTACATGTCAGATGGAAGTGGGCATGATAAGATAAGGTACGTGTCAGATAGTATTGGGCATGGCAGGCTGAGTTGGATGTCAGATAGTGTAGAAGTGGGTATGGTATGCTGAGATACATGTATGGAAATATTCACCTCAACGTCCACCTGTAAAAACAAGCATATCTGATCTGCCTCCGGCGATAATACTTATGTTGATGAGGTTAATCTTAACCTTTACCCTACTGTGATTATTTCCACCGCAATGACACTAGTCCATTGGGAATATATCGAAGACAGTAAATACAATTATATTTATTTGAGAACTTAACTTCTTATAATATGGTGCTGAAGCGCTTTAGCCATGGCGTTCAGCGCTTTAGCCATGGCGTTCAGCGCTTTAGCCACGGCGTTCAGCGCTTTAGCCATAGCGTTCAGCAAGAAGCTTTGTGAGAAAAAAATAACGAATATGGATTTCAAGATAACTGCCTGGCTACACGTAAACATCATGTACTCAAACTATGTGTTTCAGACAAAAATAACAGTCAAACTTTAGGCAAACGACTTAAGTGCTTAACATGATAATAAATAATGCTGGAAGTAACTATAGTTCCTCTATACAAGTAAGCAACGCAGTATAAATACGAGAAGCGAGCAAATCGTTTTGATATGCTCCTAATATGTAAAGAAACCTGTTTACAAAGCCACATGAGTGTCTGAAACATATCAGGAACGTATCAATTTATTCGCTTCACCAGTGAGATGTCAAATCATACAGGCATGAACAACAAGGGTTCTTAACCCATAATCCATGATTGGTATATCCCATTTGCACATCTTCAAAGATGATCAGAAAGAGCTGTCGAAATCATAGTTTTTTTTATGATTTGAATTTTTTTTTGGCGATACACAATTCTATTTCCTGAAGAATAAAACGAAATACATATATATATATATACACTCTGAAGCTGATTAGTGGCGCTACTCAAGGTTATTCGTTGTCTGTGTTGATGCATTCTGCGTAACCTGATGTGATATTTGCGTAGGATCACAGATTGGTGATGCTAATCCAAGATGAAGAAGCTATCAAAACCGGACCTGTCACATACCACTCCTGTATCTCCCAATAACTTCTCATTTCACATTGTAGCCAGTGTATCTCTCCAGTAAAAACAACAGCTAACGAAAACATCTGGTTTTACCGGCCTGGCTGATCAGGTTTTCTTGTCTCGTCAAAAACAGACCAGCTATCTTTCTGAAGACCACAAGCTTTGCTTTAGACAATAAAGCATGTTTTTGAACAGGGAAAATTTGGTTGTGTTCAATGTGGTTATCACGATCCTGCATGAATCATCGAGATGACCGGTCTAGATTGAGTCAAGAATCATCTGACAACCTCCCCTTATAATTAAGGCATGTTGGGCCTATGGTGACACGACACCTATAGACACTCGTGATTTCGTCATGAAACCACCGTTATTACGTAACGTCACAACGTTAGGTTATCAAGGTACGTCACAGCAGTGCACGTCCAGTATATCCTGAAGGATGTTCACAAATGGACTTTCAAAATCATCCAAGGCGTATTTAAACGTTAGCACATCGAGCTAGTGCGACCAAAACGTAATCAGGGTGTTTAACATCATGGGAAAATTTCATGATAATATGAAATATGTTCCAATCGTTGTACGCGGTCAAATTATATCACCACGTGGCCAACTGGTCCATTCATTCCATCTGGTATAAGATTATAGTCACAAAGTTATCACTGTATGTTCAAAACATTTTTACAGTATGATGTGCAAGATATTTGCTGATAAAGGCTTCAATATAGAAATGACGGTAATCGTTCCCAATCGTTCATTGTTTAGTCAGGGCCGTCAATCGTAAATATACTTATCCAGTACTTATTTCCCTGAATGTCCACACAAAATGTCTTGGCTTGACTATAACATGTACGGAACTCGCGAACCAACTTCATGTTCTGCGTTACCGTTCTCGAATGAGTTGTTTCGCATATCAGCAGGGTCTCGTCCATTGTCCCTATCCACAGAGTTCCTTTGATAGACCGTATGCCCCGAGCTCGATACATGACGCACCCCCGGGCCTATGACCATCGTGCGAGGCTGAACGTAATAAGCATTGGCATTTCCATACACCTTTTCGATCGGTCTGAGCACAGTGTCTGAAGGACGAATGGACAAACTTCCTGTTTTGCTGGCAGTGCGCATGCTGCTCCTACGACTTGTCTCCTCCCCGGCGTTTTCGTTGAAGGTGACTCTTGGCGACTGTTTGGCCATAGAACTATCAGAATTACCATTTTTATACGACCTTGGCAAAGTCATTGAAGCGGCGTTTTGATGAGCACTATACTGCACATCACCCCCATGAGGATGTGGACTGCGCGGATCTACACCATTGGAGTAGGCTCTCGTTCTATGGGAATATTGGTGAGCGGGAATATGCTCACCTGGCGCCACATGGACAATTTGAACAGGTCTCTGGATGGTATATGCTCCCGTTCCGCGGTACTCGGGAGATGTCATTCTCATTTCACCGTTCCTGTGTGACTGCGTTCTCGCCACGGCATTGCCTGTTTTAGCCCTTCTGTCGGGGACCCTCAGTCGGTGGGAGTGGTGCACGCCGTTCTCCGGGTGAACAGTATGTCTGGGTGATGAGGAAGATCTCTTCTCTGTTCCACCGACCTGCTGATAAACAGACCTTCCGCGCTCATCAGCGCCGACCACCGTGGATTTTTCTAAAATTAGTTTAATACTTTTAAGTTCTTCATTGACTTGTTGTAAATTTTCTCTCAGTTCCGCATTTGACATTTCCAGGTCTGCGTTAGACTGTTGTGTGGGAACATCATTTGTGTCTGTGGACGTTTCCTCAAGTTTTCGAGATTTCGTTTCCGTTTTTACAGTCATTTCTTTCTGGGGACTAGGTCCCCTGTGAGAGTTTCCTTTAGAATTCACTACTTTAAATGATTTCTCTCTTTTCACTTTGTGTTTGGCTTTTTCAGCAGGCACGTGGCCATTTGCTGAATTCACCACGACGCTGGCATGGTGGTTATGGGTGCCGCCGTTTTGGACAACAACGCCAACGGTATCGTTGCGTTTATTGGATGTTACAATACCCGCGACATTATATTGTCCCTGTTCCCCATTGACCATCGGTCTACGATCTTTCTGCACCAGCACACTTTGTCTTGGATGACTAGTCGGCCGTGTGAGAGTCCAGTTGACATCCGGACGTTTAACATCCACACTGTACCCGTCCAATCCGACCGTTCTCCTCAGCCTCCTATAGTTATCAGAGAACTCCAGTGAATCGTAATCTGATGAACACTCGTAAACATGCACAGTGTACGGGCTTGTGGTACCACGTGTGAAACACTGAATGTTGAAAGGCCAGTGAGGACCGGTGATTATGTCAAGTATTTCCGATATTGGAACGAAATCACCGGGTTGAGGGTCCTGAAACAGCCCTCTGGCTATCTGCAGGCCCCCAGTCGTCAGTTGAAGGCGAATTTTCGTGCCCTTCTTTTCACGACTTTCGAGATCGATCACTCTAGCCACATCTTCGTTTAACAGTTTCACGTCCCATTTACCTATCATAAATACTGACTTCTCGACTAAAATACGCCTGGCCGCCATATTGGCAATGGTTGGCTGATTTGTTTCCCCTCTCAGGGCACGGTAGCTCACAGGACCGTGACAGTCCACATATAACAGTGACGGACGACCGCGATTTCTCTAATTTGTTGAACTTCCATTGACATATTTGTCTCTACATTGTCAAGTCTATGAACGGGGTCTCCGATCTCTCAGTGTCCCTTTGAATGGCTCTCTTCTCCACAGATAGCTGATTATGTGTCCCACTGAGAAGAGAAAATAAAAAAAGACCTTTAAGAATACGATCATAGATTTGTTTGACGTCTATGCTCTATATACAAAAATTATTATTTGGAACATAAATGCACCTGACAAAAGCTCCGTCTGTTAACGCATGCAGTCGTCAAACCGGTTTCTGGGCTATCATATGTATACAGTACGGTAGTAAGTGCTGTATTATTCGTGCAAAAAATCACATTCATCCTCTGTTAACATTAGAACATAACATTAAACGACCACGCTCCACACAGTCCCTTACTTCTGTAATATTTTCTTCCTAACGACTCGGTCCTACCATCTGCCCGAGCCAACGTGTTGAACGGTCGTAAAGTAACAGGATATATGCGTCATATAATATTGGCCAAACACTTATTGATGTTCAGAGTTGGTCTAACGTGGGTTGGCTTCCATAAATGGCTTACCATTCCTATCGCCCATGAGAACAAGTATTGTCGCGAACTGTTTCGGGGATGATAAATGAATTATTATAGGAATTTTATCTGGAACAACACGGGGTGTTTGGGCGCCATATGTTTGGCGCCATAGTAATGATATGTAAATGAACAGGCACAATCTCAAGCGTAAAGGAGACACATTATACTCTCCACTCCCAGAACGCTTGGTTATTCAGAATATTTGGTTATACATAGGATCAAATTTAGGTTATTTGTACTTCATAACAGTTTGGTTCCACCAGTGCATAAGACAAAGAATAAAAATTGGGCCTATTATTCTGCAGAACCAAGAAGAACAAATACCTCTAACATGTGAAAAACTACTATGAAATTCTTTCGTGTAGATTAAAGATGTAATCAGCCTCAAATTTCTAACTGTCCTAATCGGAGATTAATACTCCATACTATGACTGATACGGATATGATAGATGGAAAGGATCAAACTCGTACTTTAAGGAAGTAAATTGACGAAATAAATTTGTCAAAATGATGGAAACTATGTCCACTTCTATAAAACTAAAAGGCGTGTCATTTTTATACGCCCGCCCAAAAGGCGGTCGTATTATGTGATGGCGGTTTCCGTCCGTCTGTCCGTCGAGGCGTCTGTCCGTCTGTCCGGTTCTCGTGTCCGGTCTATATCTGGGACAGTTTCCTATCCACAGCTCCAATTTTTGGTGAGTGGATACCCTACGGGGAGATGATGTGTCGCGTACCAAAATGAAGGTCGAGGTCACAGGTCAAAGGTCACTGGCCTAAAAAACAGGAAATCACTGAAGTGTTCGTGTCCGATCTAGATCTGTGAACGTTTTCTGTCCACAGTTGCAATTTTTTGTGAGTGGATACGCCAGGTGGGGACGATGTGTCGAGGTCGAGGTCAGAGGTCAAAGGTCACTGTTGCCAAAAATCAGGAAATCATTGATCGTTGACAGTTTTCTATCTACAGTTCTAATTTTTGGTGAGTGGATGCCCTAGGGGGGGAACGATGTGTTGCATATTAAATGTAGGTCAAGGTCAGAGATCAAAGGTCAGTGTGATCGAAAAATCAGGAAATCGTTTAAAATTTCTAATTTTCTGTGAGTGGATTCAATAGGCGGAAATGAAGTGATGCATACCAAAAATTAGGTCAAGGTCAAAGGTCACCGACCCGAAAATTAGGAAATTATTAAAAATAATATTTTTTGTGTCAGTAGATACATTAGGGGGACACAATGTGTCACATACCAAAATGTAGGTCAAGGTGAAAGGTCAAGGTCACTGTGACCCCAAAATCAGGAAATAGTTAAAAATCATGACTTTTTGTGTTCATTGAGAAATTGAGGGGAGACGGTTTGTCATGTACCAAAATTTAGGCCAAGGTCAAAGGTCAAGGTCACTGTGACCCCAAAATCAGGAAATCATTAAAAATCATGATTTTTTGTGGGCATTGATAGATTGACGGAAGACGATGTGTTGTGTACCAAAATTGAGGTCAAGGTCAAAGGTCAAGGTCACTGTGACCCCAAAATCAAGAAATCATTAAAAGTCACATTTTCATATGCCTCTCGAAGACGAGGTCGTGTAATGCGATGTTGCGTTCTGTCCATTCATCCATTAACATTTGTTGTCCATGCGATAGCTCTAGTTTCAAGGTATGGATTGGTACCAAACTTTGAGTATACCTTACTCGCATGGCAAAGTGGAGCCATACATATGAGATCAATTTGTCAAAGGTCTAGGTCGCAGTCCCCCAAAACTGAATTGAGCTTAGCCGACTAAATGTGTTGGAATATTCGAAGTTCTTTCCCCTGCATTTATATGGTATTGTCCTGTGGAGTTGTCTCCCATGTTTGAAACGCTTCATTTAGTTAAACTGTTGTGAAATGAAAACCATACATTTACTAATTTAACGGGGAGAGGAGTCCTTTATGAACTTCACACCTGTGTATTAACTCAAGAACAAAGGTTTACTTCATCTCTTTCTTCTTCCTTCATGAAAAATTCTCTCGTCTGAAAGGAATCCATTTGCAGGAAAACTACTATTTTATTGTGTTTGACTATTGTCGATTTCAGTGTGGGATATGTGAGCTCTACGCTCTTGCTTCAAGGTCAACTAGTTACCAAGAGTTAAGCTCATTTTAGTTTATCATTCAATATAAGATGTGATATATGTTACATTCTTATAAGCAAAAAATTGTAGACCTTTCTCTGGATTGCTAGATCAATTGGAATCAAAGCTATTAAACAACCTTGAAATTTGAACCAATGTAATTCCAGATATACGGGCGTATATTGAAGCACCTTGGGCTCTTGTTGGTTTTGGTCTCGTTTACTGGCTCGCAATAATACGGACTACAAATATCCACTGCGACGAATTTACAATGGATCATTCATAAAATGAAGTATTAGTAGCCGGCGTCAACTAGAGCGTTCGGATCTTCCATACATCTACTGATGGTTACTGATGGATAGCATATATTAGTATTTGATTTTCTAATTTTACTCAGGTTTCCTTCTTCACTTTATGAAACTTTGACAATCTTTTATTTCGGATGTCTATATTTCAATTATCAGAAATGAAATGCCATCTCTCTGTCTTTCACTGACGTGTTCGAAGTTTAGCAGCCAGATGGTGATCATAAAACACCTGCAGTTCTCAATCCATCTATTTTCTTTCTTTGACCTCTTTCTTTTTTAATTTCACTTCTTCTGTTGTTCTAGGTCGCGTTTTTCTCCTCATGCCACCAGATGTATAAAATATTAGCATTAGAGAGAAGAGTTACATACAACGTGTGCGCATGAGCAGCCAAGCATGACATCCTTTACATAGTCTTGGGCAATTTGTTCAAATTTACGGTCTTTCTTTTTCTTTTCTACGCCCGTCAAAGTGTCATGAAGGGCACTGGAGCGCTGATATAGACTTTTGCTGTGTCCAACTGTGACAGTTATCAGTTGTTATTAGTGTGGATGGAGAGATGGAGTGCCATGAACGCATAATCCAATAACACGGACAACCAGATTCCAATTGCCAACTAATCATATACGGTATATATTAAAGATCACCATCGTATCCATATGAACATTCACAAAAGAAGCGACATTCAGATATGGGTTTCATTTGCTTTGGAAGGGATACCGATTTGGAGACCAAGGCAGTATGGTGTTTTCATTGGAAGGTGTTAAAACTTCTGATGGGCTTATCAACCACCTCGCTGGGGGTCTAATAACACCCCAGCCACCAGTCAGATTTTTGAACCGGATGCCTTTGCGCACATCGCCGGAAGTGACATCATATATAGTGAAATAGATGTTTACCGAACATTTCGATCACTTTTCAAGTCTGCATAATATCTCTGTTGACCTAGCGTTAAAAAGAATTATCTGGAGATAATTTTCCCTGTTTATCTGGACAGAGCATATGAAAAGTAGTTCGTTCATGTGCAACACTGAAGGAGTTGTTCGGCCGGATTCAAACTGAACCGTGCGTTCGTTGGTTTTTCCCTATACGTCATAGCAACGTAGTAAAGGTCAACTTCCGCTATTGGAAGCAGGGATGGTAAATGAGCCTGCGAAATGGAGCATGCGCTGTGGGGAGGATGTGGGCTTATAAGTAGATGACAGTGTCCACCATACGCTGTATTTGCCTATGCAAGAATTTACATCAAACATTACTCCCCAAAAATAAAGGAGTTTATATCCGTAGTTTCCTGAGAATATCTTCTAAATTTCACCGAAGCCCATTAGCTTAACTATTTTGTATTTTGCTTTAATACGTTTGATCAGGAAGGCGCTGCGTAGTACGGCTACATACATGTACGCTAGTCCAGCGTGTGTGTGTAAGATGGCGTTACGTTGCGTCATGTTTCTACGGATTTCCTTTTGCATAAATATATAGAGGAAGTTTTAAACGAAATCGCGTACTTATAAGGAAATTTTTAGAAATCTGGTACATATTTTCAAAACCTATCTCTTTAAAAACACCATAGATTATCATTGTAGGTACATTTTGAGTTAATTTGCATAATGCTCCAAATATGTATCGTTAAATTGGAAATAGCAGCAATTTCGGTAGAAATTTTAGCCTAAATTATAAATTTATCAAAAGCGAGCCGTTTTACATCAAATTTTTGATTTCGAATGTATTTAGGTAATCCTCAGTGCCTAAAATCTACTTTTGACAACGAAATAGCGCTTTTATCTAAGAAACGTCTTTCCCCATGAAGGCATTATTTTCAATTCAAAGGAAACATTTGTCAAAACCATGTTGTTTATTTTTGAGTGTCCTTGCATGATTCTCGGCACGAAAAATAAAGTTCAATTTCAAAATGTGGCCTCATCTGAAACTATGAGGCTTCACAGTTTAAGGCTTATTGTTACATGTAACCCAGAGTACAGAAATGTCAAAACCGAAGCTGTTTCAAATCGTAGCTTATTATTTTAGATCCACTAGGAGTCTGTTTGCATAATTCTCATCACAAAACATAATGGCTACATTAAAAATGGTCACCATGTGGGTTGTCTTTAATGAATGTTATTATTATTATTGTTATTTTTTTTTCCTTTGAAACAATGCAATTGTTGTAATGCAAGCTTCAACACTCCGTGACATATGCTTTCCAGCTCTGCTTAAGCCTATTTATATAATCCAGTGCGGAATGGATAGTGGGTAAATTGGATATGGTAGGCATGAGTAATCACATGAAACCTGTCTAATTTCACGTTTGCGTGTCATAGTTTTATTTTTTTAGGGGTGGGGGGAGATGGAAATAACTTCAAAGTTGTCAAAACCCACTTTTCAATGCTGAAAACATCTTCGGTTTTGACATTTCTGTACTCTGGGCTACATGTAACAATAAGTCTTAAACTTTGAAGCCTCACAGTTTCAGATGAGGCCACATTTTGAAATTGAACTTTATTTTTCGTGCCGAGAATCATGCAAGGACACTCAAAAATAAACAACATGGTTTTGACAAACCATGAAATTTCAAAAGCCCATTTGCCGCCTTCTTACAGGTTTTGAATTAATTATTGCAATTTGAGAGAGAGAAAATGAATTCAACCGGGTTTTGATCTTGGAAAAATGCAAAAACAAATTGTTTGATACGATAAAGTGTGAGATCGGGAAGCTTCAGCTCTTAATTGGTTTAAAATCTGAAAATATACCTCAGGAAGTGTACAGTAATTATGTATCACCATATCCTCATACAACTCCCCTCACCCTTTCAGATATAGTTTACACAAATTGAGATCAACATGCCGTTTTAAGCTTGATTGATCTTAGTATGCAATGTCGTTCACCCAGTATGAAACAAAAACATCCTTGAACATTTGCCAATTGCTGCAAGTTGCTGATAGTCTGCAATTTTGAGGAATACGGCGCCCATGTTGTACGCCATTTGAATTCTGAGGACACGGTAGCAAAGATTTTCAAGTGCATCGCTTGGAATGTATAGTGGTAATAGAATATGGGACCATACAACTCATCGTGCAACGAGCATTGTACGATGTTTGTGATGTTAGGTGATGTTCCTGCCTAGTTCTGTCACACCCACCACAGAATAAAATATGCTAGTGTATGTGACAAAGAAGATATTCAAGGTTAGGCCCACGGACTATAATTACATGGAATTGCTTACCACGAACTTGCAATAATGAACTTGAAACCAATCCTCTACCCTTTAGTAGTACGTGACATATTTATGTAAAATTTCCGTTTTTGATCCTTTTATATACATATCCTTATCAATGTGTACAAGAAGCTTTATTGGCTAGAATTTTGTATGTACAAGAGTTTCGTTGTCCTTGCCTATATAGTTAAACCTGTGGCCGTTTATATTTGGGCAGCCATCTTGGCGGTGATACTGGATTTTCACCATGACGCGTTGAGAAAAAAATGGCAACATAAGTTTTTTTTTGTTACCATGATTGTTGCCCAATAGCATTTACCTGGGATTTACACAGGTTTCAGGACTGATCGTTAGTATTATCTCGAGTTTGTTTCCATTGTGCCGTAATTGTACCGCTGCTATTTCGAAGGGTTTTGCAATGCTTTTATGGACCAGTATCGAAGTCAACATTGCAGTTTGACAAAACACATATATCTGAAGTTCCACAAGTGGAAGATTATTTCTCATGATTTTGAACAACTGACGTAAACCAACCAAATTGCGGAAGAAAATATTCTACATACCTGTGCTGCAGCCCCAGTGGCGTTGAGTCTTGTTGCGTCTTCTGGAACGGACATGTGTGGTCACGGTGACCAAAGAGTACCACTGGTATACACTGTATGCTATTTACCCACCGGTCAACACTAGCAGGAGAGAAAAGCTCGGACACTTCTTTGTTTAGACGATAGTTCTACAAAGATAAGAGACAATCGTAAAGCCATATACAAAGACTGTGAAATGTTGCGTGACGTCCTCTGTCTGTGAGGACCTAATATGCTTGCAGATATCGTACATGCAATAGCCTATACAGACAGATAACCCAGTACAATTCAGACAACCCCCATTAAAATAACTTATAATTATAGGGTTAGTCACATTGTCAACCACATTTACCGTTTGCAATTTTAACAACACCGGCTCTCAGAAAAAGAATATACCTTGTCTCTGTATACGTAACTACATTCGTGACGACAAATTGGTTCCTATTGCGTATCTGTTGCGCTGAATCGTTCTATCGTGCTACAATTTCTCAATCAAAAATGACGTAAAAGAACGTCGACAGGCGTTTAAATTTGGTTTCTGGTGGCTTTATAGGTTTTCTCGTGTATTAGTAGAGAATATCTCAAATATGACAAGACAACCATAGTTATATTTCGATGATTAAATCACAGGTCATATTCAAACATTGGATAAGTTTCGGCTGAAGATGCCATGATTAAGACGTACTAAGAACGTCAAGTATCCCTAGGTATAACATTTTCGACAATAATTACCGCTGAATTACTGGAAGGAAAATAGAGCGGTTTGGGAACATCTAACCTCCTAATATTCTCGCTAATAGCTTCTAAAGTATTCATCAAAAAATATCAACTTTTAGATTCGTAAAATATACATTTCAAACAAAATTACAGTGTCTCATTTTTTTTTATATTTCGTCCTGGAAATGATTTTATGATCGTTCGAATAACTCGATTTTTTTTTTTCAAAAAAAGTGCAACCCTCTTCAAGTGAATCACGGATATCTTTAGAACTTCAATTTATGACCGGTAGTATTTTCAATAAAGTTAAGCGTAAATAATGTCTAAATAAGTTAATTATTAGAAAATTATTTTTCGAATGTGTGAAGCCTGTTACGTATTTGAACCATTAGCATTTGCTTTGAACCTTAAGCATTCTCTGCTACAGTTAAGCCAAAGAAGTCAAGTAGCCAAATATAATCGAAAGACAAATTTCACACGTCAGTCCGCGCTGTTTTAATTCACTTCTGTCTGCGAGCAATCACCTTATAAATGTGAGTATAGTTTCTTAGTATGTAACATTTTTGTGCAGATTTGACAGGACCTCCTTGAAACTCACATAGACAACAATATTGAAAAATTGACTATGGCAACATCACGAAGAATAATTGTAGAGATGTATATTCCGCGATAATCCAGGATTGCAGTTTTATTACATAGTATATAGTTACAATTCAACTTTGGTTAGTGTTGTTTGAACTGTTTTAGGTTAGTATGACCATAGACCAATGTAAAGCGTTCATGGGATGATATGCCGATTACAAACCGACCATGTAGTCTGTCATTTACTATATATCCAGAGCAGTAATTTAAATCATTCAAGGAAAACTCTTTATTTCCAAATTGATGTGTTCGATATTAAAATTCATTATTTCAGGTTACGCACATTTTGATGTTGATACCAATCCAATACTAGATGGAGAACTCAGTTATCTGAAAGTTGCTTTACAAACGTAAAAGCATCAGCGACTTCCCCAGTTAAACGCTATACATCTTCTTTGCCAATTGCTAACGTGTATTCGTGTAAAAACGAACCTCCATATATCTAATTTCAAATCAAGGTCTATGTAATATAATTCGCCCCAGGTAAAATTGCAAAGCCCGTTTTGTTCAAAGGAAGCTTTTGTGACCCGCGTGAACATCTTAGACATCAGAAGATGCCATCGCTTCCCTTTAGTTTCGGTTACAGGTCTTCGTTATTGTGACGTTTTACACCATGGTGGTCTATGGATCGGGTATACAGCAACTTCTTCGAGCAGAAAAAAAATGTAATCTTTTGAAATTCAATTTACATCAATTTATATTTTTGACCATGTTTGTCACTAACTTATGTAGAATAACAGACACGTCTCGCTAAGATATGTATGATGTGTATGACTTTCATAGTGATAACATGGACAACACCCAGATTTTGACCAGGCTATTTATTTTGGACTTGTCAATCTCAATTGCTCTAATATGAACAGGGGACTAAGGAAGTATATTTATTTTTGTATTAATTTATTTAAGTCAAGTGACCAACGGATAAAAAACTTCAATTACATATCACGAATAACATTATATACAAATTGACACAAAACAAATGAGTGTTAACATGTAAATTAATATATAATACAACATTGAAATAGACATTATTGACGGTTTTATAATATAAAATACTGAGACTTAACCAATCAATCAAATCAGTTGTTTTAAAAAAGTTATTTTAGTCATGTTAATCTCTCAGATTAAAAGCAAACTTCCCAAAATTTATCCTCGAGTAAGGACCTAATGGTGGATCAGAATTTTGTAACATTAAAGTTGCAACCTAAAAGTCCTACATAAACGACTATTTTTAAGAGAAGGATAAATCAATAAGATTGCATCTTTCAGGGTAAGAATATAATTGAGGGTAAACAAATGTCAGGTTTGAAACATAAACACTTTTAAAAAGTCTTCTGTATCCGTTTAAACGTGTCTATATGATTGACCATGGCGTGTTTTGAACACGATTTTCATGGTTCTAACATGAACAACACCAATGCAAAGTTTGACATGTGTTTTGGTATGACCTCAACGGTTCTAACATTAACAGAAACAGTGATAGTTTGACCATGACATGTGTTTTCAATATGACCCGCATGGTTCTAAGATTGAGAGGAAATCTTGAAAGTTTGACCATGACAATGTTTTGAACATGATCGCCATGGTTTCTATCATGAACAGAAACTTTGAAAGTTTTACTATGACATGTGTTTTTGATATGATCTCCATGGTTTCTATCATGAACAGAAACATTGAAGGTTTTACTATGACATGTGTTTTTGATATGATCTCCATGGTTTCAACATGAACAGAAATAGTGAAAGTTTGACCGTGATATGTGTTTCTGATATGATTTCGTGTATGATATGATGACATGGCGTATACATATCTCGCCTAGTAGCATTTGCTGGATCCTGTGTTAAATGTACGATTTCAATCAATGTCACAGAACATTAGTGCGGAAACTTTATAAAACAGGGCTATACCACCAAGCACCTCAACTTAAAGTTTCTAAAATTTGGCGATACAGATCGCATGCTGATAGCAAAATACGTAGCGTGCAAGATCCATGACGTTACGTTTCGCAACTATTGGCTAATTCCGCTTAACCCGGGGCTAAGGACCGTATGAACACATGTTCTTCAAGATCCTCATGATGTTCATATGAACAGGCACAATCAGAGCGTGACTGAGATACATCGATATCATTCTCTAGATGACGACTTTTACAACGAATATCATATGGATTAAGAATACTGATCAGCGATACGGATTTGATATTTTTGAAACATCATGATGTCTTGCCGGCATCATTGAAAACTGCTGACCGCTTCTCTCTTGCAGAAAACTATCCTATGTTTATACTATGATTGTCTTTTTGAATTTGATGCTAATGCTGTTATATGGAATATGAAATAGATCTTTGGATTATGGATGAGGATATTGTTTAATGGACGACGGCTGAGTAATGAATGACGGACCAGATCTTGTAATTCCATGGTTCTAACATGAACAGGAACAGAGAAAGCTTAACCATGACGTGTTATTGATATGATCTCCATGGTTCTAAATGAATGGGAGCAGTGACCATGACATGTGTTTTGGTATGATCTCCGTAGATCAAACAAGAACAGATTGAACATGACAGCGGTTTTTGATATGATCTCCATGGTTCTAACATTAACAGTGGTTCATTCAAATTTCCATGCTAAAATGTATGTAAAAATCCAAAGCCAGATGAGAGCTCAATTTTAAATGTCCGTCGTCACTGTTTTATATCACTTTAGACTCTGTGTATGAAACTCGAGAATTTTTCACAGCTTCACAGCTTCACAGCTTTTTGTGCAGAACTGAAGAAATATATTTTTGGCTTCACACGTGTAACAGCTAACGGAGTTTCGCCTATGTACACGTAAATACACCATGGTTTGTGACGAAGAAGTATAACGATAGATGTTTCATCCGGTAAGCAAAATTGTGAGTGTCCCATTCCGTCGTTAACAGGCTAATCAAGCTTACCTTGTGTCATCGAGGTTCACTTCACCACCGCCTTAGTAAAGTTGGTATTTCATAACAAGTTATGTTTGCATTTTATTAGCAGACATACTTAACATCAAATGAACCCATAAACAATTTAGCTGGTTAAAGGCCAAAACCGGCCCAGCTAGATCGTCAATGCTGTCTTATCTCTCTGATACGCCCACCTACACTGGGAGTCCTATGCTACATTAATTTCGTACCTGCCGATGTTCGGCCTGAAGTCAATATATAGCGCTTTTGTCAAAAACAATTTGGTTACGGGAATTTAAGTGGAGGTATCACATAGGCCCGAAGGAAGGAAGACACCCGGAATAAAATTAACACGGGGTAATCGTTCTCTTTTTATCTGTTTTCTCTTCTTTGAAATTGGCGACAGGAGTCCAGATGAGATAACAATGGACGTTTGTACCACGGGCAACCTTGATGAGTTGCCCTTCTGTATAAACGATATAGATAAGCTAACAATAGACGTAACATTGACGGGTTGTCCTTCTGTATACATGATCCAGGTAAGTTAAAAATGGACGTAACCTTGACGAGTTGTTCTTCTGTATACATGGTTCAGATGAGTTAACGATGGAGGAAACATTGACGAGTTGTCCTATATGCATGGTTCAGATAAGTTAACAACGGACGTAACCTTGACGAGTTGTCCTTCTGTATACATGGTTCAAATAAGTTAACAATGGACGTAATCTGGACAATTTGTCCTTCTGTACGCATGGTTCAGATAAGTTTACAATGGACGTAACATTGACGAGTTGTTCTTCTGTATACATGGTCCAGATAAGCTACCAATGGAGGAAACCTTGACGAGCTGTCCTTCTGTATACATGGTCCAGAAAAGTTAAGAATGGAGGAAATCTTGACGAGCTGTTCTTGAGTATGCATGGTCCAGATAATTTAACAATGGACGCAACCCCGACGAGTTGTTCTTCTGTATACATGGTACTGATAAGTTAACAATGGAGGAAACCTTGACGAGTTGTCCTTTTGTATACATGGCCCAGATAAGTTAACAATGGACGTAATCTTGACGAGTTGTTCTTCTGTATACATGGTCCAGGTAAGTTAAGAATGAAAGAAACCTTGACGAGTAGTTCTTCTGTATACATGGCCCAGATAAGTTAACAATGGACGTAACCTTGACGAGTTGTCCTTTTGTATACATGATCCAGATAAGTTTAACAATGGACGTTATATTGACGAGTTGTCCTTGATTTGAACAATGTATTTATTTGACAAGGCAAACAGGGATTTAGCGAACAGGCATATTCTATTAGAATCACTTGTTGCGATTGCGATCGATGATGGACAGGGATTTGCACAGCCTGAGCCAGCTTTACGTCATCCACCAATGTAGGATTGAAGAAACTGCTCTCTCATTCCTAGACTCTTTACAAGTCAATATTATTATCCAGTTATCTTTAGAATACAATTTTCTTATTAATGCACAGATACTAGTGATGAATGGACCGACTCCTGTGTGGGTCAAACTCGCCACCCGCAGACTCGCCGCTGGCTAAAGACGAGTATTGCCTATTGAACCTAAACAGGCGGTTCAAAGTACTTCAAATATCAGAATTTGATATAAGTTGACGTATAATACACCCATTTCGCTACTGCTGATTAAACCATTCCTTGAAAAGGTGGAATAGTAGCACAAGAAAAATGAAATACGTTGAACACATGCATTTCGATATGGTATGAAAGCCATCAACATTTGCATTACACGGTGCGCATGCAGCAATTACGAAGTGTGGTGACTGACACGTATACATTATAGGCGTTAAATTCGACATTCAGTATTCAGCCGTGGTCCACAAAAGAATTTCCGAATCAATATTTTTCGTACAACAGTTAGCATCAATTCTATTGTATATCCATTGATAGTGGTTCATGTCCCTAATATCATGTGTTGATTTCGTTATTGAAAGCCTCCTATTTACCAGGTAGCGTCTCTTTTCAAACTACTGTTGGGGCAACTGATTCTGCTTTTTGGCTTGTCATTCAGACGACCACGTTGTATACGATGAATCGAGATTAGAAAAAAAATTCTGACAATTTGGGCCTCATTCAAATTGCCTTAGTTGTATTCCCATGGCAACGGATATATTGACCAGAAAAAAATAAACTCTTAGATATTCAGACTAATTCTATATCAGATAGAACAGTATAATTAACGTTATCTTTCATGTAGACTTGTCGGGATAACTAATTACAATACAAGCATCATCAAAGAAATCGGCGTAACCCACTATCTTCCACCAAGAATGTCTGAGTCCATAAATTACCAACCTATCATATATTCAGAGACAACACGCAGAACATATACTTGCAGATTCAATGTGATAAGTCATTTGAAAAGGGTGACAGATGAACAGTAGCCAAATTTTCTCAAGGAAGTTCGCTGTATTTCTCAAAATACTGGTCCTTTTCGGTCGGGTGCAAAATCCTATACACTGTAAAAAGAGGAAACATGTTTAACGTTTCATTTTGAGATGGTAACATGTTAGATGCTTCATAATGCTACATGTTTCACCTTATTTTTCCACAAAAACATGTCTCATAGACGTAACGATGCAACTATTTGAGAGTTGTGACATGTTTCAATCGCGCTGGCGTCTCACTATAACGGTCCGAAAAGCTGTTTGAAACATCAACGCTGAAACACGTGCAACCAAGTTGCATGACGACATGTGTCAAGAAAAGCGGAGTACAAAAGGGACAGTGCTGTCTGATGCATGGAATTACATACCAGGTCGTCTTCACACACTTCGACAGAGAGCTTTAGCAATTTGCAAACAAAGATATGATTACCACTGGCTTTCAGATATTTATTTCTGGTCTTTAGCGACCCGGAAGATATATGTCGAAATTGTGGATTAATCGACTGAGCATTTTAATTGAATTATTTACATAACAATTTATCTCAACCAGGCCTAGGGTATTTGAGGCCTGCCCAGGCGCCATTTCACTCTCTCTCCTTCCAAATATGTCTTTGCTCATTGAGATAGAGGTCTGAACTTCTCACATCAGCTTAACTAAAAAGTGTGAAATTTTTTTTTGCAAGATGGCCGCTTTGAAGACTTCACAGCTACGTCATATTCCAAATATGCATTTTTGGTCGATTTTTTTGTAAGATTTGAATCCGACATTTTGAATTTAAGAGCATTCGCTCAAAAAATATGATCATATTACGACACACCAACAAAATACATAGCAATGTTGCCAGAATAAAAGTGAGCAGCACTGAAAAAAATAACAACTGTGTTCTCCGTGTGATCAAAGGTACATTCAGTATTTTGAATTGTGAATGTGTAGCGCACCAGGAGATTGTTTTGAACAGAGTCAATACGATTGCTTACGTCATTACAGCGTTGGACGGGACTCGGCCTTAGTGGCATATATAAATCAGAAGGAGACAGAATGGACATTATTTTTCATACGTATTGGAATATTGAATAGTGTTTAGTGTCAACAATGTTTCTACATCCCACAATGTGATCACTGTTGCAAAACTCGAGACGAATCCAGCCCTCCAGCCCTGATTTTAATAATCATCTGCGATCCGTATTCCATACCCCAAAATGGAATGAAATTTCAGCCACCCCGAAAACAGAAATAGTTAATCGCGAGTAGCATGTCAGGAAAAACAACAAAGGCAGTATCATTCAGCAATTTCATATTTGTAGGCCTAAGTAATACAGTACCCATGTTCAGAAATGTTTCCAGTGTGCCGGAATAGACATGGAATACAGTATGGGATAATACTTTATCACAGATCAGACAATGTCGTGTCAACGGACCAATATGGCAAGTTGTGTAAATTACATGTATCTTTAACTTTTAAGTGTGAATCCGTGATATAAATGAATCAAACCTCGAGCACATTATTGCTATATGAACAATTTCCACTCTATGTTAACGGGGTTCACATCAGGGATTCTGATGTACCAATCATGCATCTGTTTGAAATCATTATTAGGTTTGAGTTAACCTGAGGAGCAGTCTGTTTTATGTGTTTCTGTATATGATTATTGCTTGTTCATATATGTTCTTGAGTTTGACTTCCAACGAATATAAGAGAATAAAACTTGATGTATGTTGATTTTTGATGAATGTTTTCATTTCATACCGGTATCACGCACATGCTAGTCTGACAGTCTCCTGAAACACGTAATGGGATGTAGACTGTTTTGAAACACTTCCAAGTTTGAGACATGTACAGATCCGTTTCACTTGTGACATGTCTCAAAAGTTGGGACAAAGTCATGTTTGGGCTTAGACGTTTCATTTTGAAACATGTAGTCGGCTCTAACATGTTTCAGCTTGAGACATGTATACACAACACGTTTCAAAATGTAGAACGTTACCGGTACATGTTTCAAACGAACACGTGCTTATTGAAGATATGTCTCATATTGAGACATCATTATCTCATGTGAAAAGGACACGTGTTTCAATTTGAAACATGAAGCCGTTTTAATATGAAACATATACGTACTCACATGTCCCAAAAGTTGGGACAAAATCATGTTTCATTTTGAGACGTTAAACATGTCATCAATTTTTACAGTGTAGGATTTGATAAGACCACATAGAAATCAAGAACATGGACCAAGAATCTATAGGATTATATACGACTAAAAGATAATCCTATAGGACCTGGGCAGAAATCACAGAAATTCACTTAGAAACAAGTGATAATCATATACGGCAAGGGATGAAATTCTATAGGACGATAGAGTAAACACACGTGGCACGGGTCAAAATCCTATAGGATCCGTTAAGATCAACTAAAAATTCCAATAAGATATCGACCAAAATTTTGATACATCATATAGATCCAGCTAAAGTATCAGACCGGAGGCGGAAGTCCTGTGACCAACGCTCAAACTGCACATGGATCAACTAGTATTCTAAGATGACATGGGTCAAATTCTTATAGAATTCTATAGTACCAGCTGGTAATCTTATTATGTATCGACCACAATCCAATAGGATCATAGGATGGTCAAAATCCAATAGGATCATTCAGGACCGAGCAAAATCTTGTATGACATGAATCAAAATGTCTAGCATGTATTTAATTGTGTTTCAGTATTGCAATGTGTACTAATATTGTTTCTTGAATTTGGCCGGTTTAAGCAAAGCGGTGACGTCATGACAGTTACTCGCCAGTCACCGGATGCTCACAGCGGTAGAGTACCAGTATTGTCGTTCACTGCTTGTCTCCACTACTAGTTATACTCTCTCCGTATGCTTCTCTGTCAAATGGTGGGGGGGGGGGGGACGGGAGGGGGGACAACATGGCCTTGCGCGGGAGGGAATTTTACAAGAGAGTTGGGTCTTCCATGTTTTCGTTGAAGCAGGGGGCTCTAGATCCTGGTAAACGGTCAGATAGGGTTCACATAGACATGAGTGTCACAATGACTGCATCTATCTGTCTATACCTTCACAAGAATAAAGTAAAGCTAAATGTATATATGAAGGAATGTTTGTTACACATTCCCAGCATGGGCGTGTGCGTAACTGAATGAACTTTAGTTTTCCGCGAGGACGAAAGGCACCAACTGTGAGACAAACAAGACAATTTCACCAATATTTCTACAGACTTCACCTGTGTTGGTTTTAGGAATGACGACCCAGTTCCCGTCTACGGGTCATTAATAAGTGACACTAACATACCGTGACAAAAAATATATTGAGATGGTCACGTAAAGATACTATCGCCGGTAAATACAATTGTTTACATATATACACAGCAAAGGAGAAAACCATGAGATGAGAGCAATTCCCACAATATGTTTTCTTTGGCATATGGCATAAATGTCCACACGTATATATCTTGGCAACAGTGGAGCACCCCTTAAAGATAGCATGGAACTATACATATCAGATTTCACACTGCTAAGATGGTGTTTATTAACTTCGGTACACTGTCCACTGGCTGTGACATCAAGAAAATACATAGAATATATAGAGAACGATGTTATGAGACAATATAAAACCAACATAACCACAGAAATAATTCACTGTCTACTGGCTGTAACATCAAGGAAATACATAGAATATGTAGAATACGATGTTATGAGACAATATAAGACCAATATAACCACAGAAATAATTCACTGTCTACTGGCTGTAACATCAAGGAAATACATAGAATATGTAGAATACGATGTTATGAGACAATATAAGACCAATATAACCACAGAAATAATTCACTATCTACTGGCTGTAACATCAAGGAAATACATAGAATATATAGAATACGATGTTATGGGAGAATATATAACCAATGTAACCACAGAAATAATTCTCTATCCAGTAAAATATAATTTTTTTGAGGTTTTGTACTGTTCAGAATCCAGACGCAGATATTATATACTAACAGGAGATGAGAAGGCGGAGGTATGAACCTCTGACAGCTAATTGGGCTATCGTGCAGTTAAGTAGTTAAGAAAGCCGTCAATAAGGTGGTATGTGAAGGATAGGTGGACCGTAAAAATTTAACTAAAGAAATGATTTCTTGCTTGGGGTTCATCTAGTCTATGCCATTCAATGAGAGTAGATCTGAGATAAATCCACAGTGGTTATCCATGGTTACGACTTTCCTTGTGAAAGACTATCGGGATCAGCTGAAAAGCTAAGTCAGGCAAATCAGATATGTTATTACCATGTTCATATACATAGTACTTTATTCAGTAAGGTATATATATATTCCGAGGTCAGTTTGAGATATAACTTAGTCTGGAGTATCAAGTACATAGGTGGCCTTTTATATGAAGCCATTTAACATCTTGATAATTTTTAAGATGAATGAAACAGGTTGAAAAAGTGACGAAAGTCATTATTAGTTTTCGATTTTCCTGTACTTACCAAATTCACGGTGAGGAAAACACCCATAATTGTATATACTATGGTACTGTTATCAAAGCATCAACACCCATAATTGTATATACTATGGTACTGTTATCAAAGCATCAACACCCATAATTGTATATACTATGGTACTGTTATCAAAGCATCAACACCCATAATTGTATATACTATGGTACCGTTATCAAAGCATCAACACCCATAATTGTATATACTATGGTACCGTTATCAAAGCATCAAAATAACTCCTACTTTTCCGGTGAACATCCTCTCAATTTACTTCATTGGTTAGTTCATATAGACATATTATTATATTCATTTACAGAAAGCTTCTCGCTTATAATTTCCTCCCGTGTTTTACCGATACTGCTTTTTACACACAGTTTTCTCCAATGAGAAATAGTTTTCATGATAAATATGACCGCCGAATCATTCCTCGGCATTCAGTAAGCAGCTGTGATCCATTAAATCGAGTCCTAATCAATATTACAAAGACCTCTGATGGATCAGTCATCACCTAAATCCAGATATTATGTATCAGATATAGGGTGAAGTGGCATGAAACTAATTCATGGTGGTACTTGGTATGGAGCAATATTGTAGTACATGGTATGGAGCACTATTGTGGTAGATGGTATGGAGCAATGTTGTGGTATATGGTATGGAGCGATGTTGTGGTATATGGTATGGAGCAATATTATGGTAGATGGTATGGAGCAATATTGTGGTAGATGGTATGGAGCAATATTGTGGTAGATGGTATGGAGCAATATTGTGGTAGATGGTATGGAGCAAGATGGTATGGAGCAATATTGTGGTAGATGGTATGGAGCAATATTGTGGTAGATGGTATGGAACAATATTGTAGTACATGATATGGAGCAATATTGTGGTAGATGGTATGGAGCAATATTGTGGTAGATGGTATGGAGCAATATTGTGGTAGATGGTATGGAGCAATATTGTGGTAGATGGTATGGAGCAATATTGTGGTAGATGGTATGGAGCAATATTGTGGTATATGGTATGGAGCAATATTATGGTAGATGGTATGGAGCAATATTGTGGCGCAGCGTATGAAGCAATATTGTGGCACATGAAGCAATATTCTGGTACAGGGTATGGAGCAATATTGTGGTGCAGCGTATGAAACAATATTGTGGTACAGGGTATGGAACAATATTGTGTTGCAGCGTATGAAGCAATATTGTGGTACAGGGTATGGAGCAATATTGTGATGCAGCGTATGTAGCAATATTGTGGTACAGGGTATGAAGCAATATTGAGGTACAGCGTATGGAGCAATATTGAGGTACAGGATATGAAGCAATATTGGGGTACAGTGTATGAAGCAATATTGTGGCACAGGGTATGAAGCAATATTGTGGTGAAGCGTATGAAGCAATATTGTGGTGCAGGGTATGAAGCGATATTGTGGCACAGGGTATGAAGCAATATTGTGGTGCAGGGTATGAAGCAATATTGTGGTACAGGGTATGGAACAATATTGTGTTGCAGCGTATGAAGCAATATGTGGTGCAGCGTATGAAGTAATATTGTGGTACAGGGTATGGAATAATATTGTGTTGCAGCGTATGAAGCAATATTGTGGTACAGCGTATGGAGCAATATTGTGGTGCAACGTATGAAACAATCTTGTGATACAGGGTATGAAGCAATATTTTGGTACAGCGTATGAAGCAATATTGTGGTACAGCGTATGAAGCAATATTGTGGTGCAGCGTATGAAGCAATATTGTGGTACAGGGTATGAAGCAATATTGTGGCACAGGGTATGAAGCAATATTGTGGTGAAGCGTATGAAGCAATATTGTGGTGCAGGGTATGAAGCGATATTGTGGAGGATGGAGCAACATTGTGATGCAGCGTATGAAGCAATGTTGTGGTACAAAGTATGGAGCAATATTGTGGTACAGGGTATGGAGCACTTAGTGGCTACCATCTCGGGAAGGGACAATACACAACACAGTATCAGCCACAGGGGCTTATTAATAATCGTTTTCACACAAACAATCATTACCATTATTAAAAAACAGGTAAACAACATTACGGGAAGGTAAAACAAAAAGCATTCAAGTCATCCTGACCTACTTTTCACGCTTGATTTCTCGTTAATTTCAACTTCCATTCCTCTGTTCTTTCTTTCTTCTATTGACAACTAAACATAGTCTGACTGAGATGGCTACAGTCCTGAACAATCCGTATGTTGCATGGTTCAACAGCAGATTTTCGTAACACATAATGATTGTAGAGAGTTGGCAAGGATAAAGGTCATGTAGATGGTGTGAAGGTGTAGGCCATGTCATTACCCCATGATGGTGCGAATATATCAAGATATTTTTCGTGGCGTGCATGTATGTGCATTTGCATTCACTTTATAACGGTACCGCTTTTTCTATCCTGAATGATATCAATGATACTGTGCAGGCTTCCTAACATCAACGAAAATGTTGGTTGCTTCACTCTATCAGTAATTTAATTGATTGATTGATATTCATTCACCATATACCAACATAACAATAAATATAACAATGGTAAAATAATGGTTCAGATAATACAATATATATACATAGTGGTTGGTGTGATAATGGTGGGAATAAAACCCAGATGGGCTTGTTCTATCCCGTAATAATTTAGTGTTTATGATAATAAAAAATAAATTTAAGTATATAGATATTTTTACTAACAATATAATGGTGAATTATATGAGCTCAGAGAGATCAATTACATTTGTTTTGAACGTATATACAAAGGAAAGGATAGCTAAATATATGTACTTGGGGAACATAAAACACAACATTAGTAATATATATATATATATATATATTACTAATGTTGTGTTTTATGTTCCCCAAGTTTTATGTTCCCCAAGTATATATATATATATATATGTATATATATATATATATTTCAAGAGCATTCTCAACTGTACCGCCATGCGGATTAGGTGTACATGGTTTATTGAATCAGCTATTGTACCGGATACATGGTGATAATTCAGGACAATCTGTGTCACTGACTAGTGCATCCTCTGATGCAACATCAAGATAACCGTACAACCAAGGGCAAGCAAAATGGAATGACTTCCGGTCTGATCACCCGTGTCATACGTATACACGATATACGATGTAATAAACCTACCAAAGCAAAGCTTGTCCAATGGTTGGTACGATAGTGCCGAAAGGGAGGAGGGGGGGATGTGACAGGAAGCAGCTAGCAAAGGGGCCGATGCAATGAGGCCGAACATGGCTGGAGGCTTGAGCACAACCAAAGGCAAGGAACATTGCGTTGTCCATCGGAGAGAGCTTTCACCTCCTTTATAGTTTTAACATCAGTTCTTACCTTGTCGACTACAGCCTATACCGAATAATAGTCTGATATTATTGCACCACAAGCTATCCCTAAGTATCACTGGGCTACCCGCCAGGCTGTTAGGCCTCTCCAGAACGGTAGATAAGTAATCGACGCCTCCAGCTGGTGACGTTAAAACACTTCAGTATTCACTTGATCAGAACTTATAACAGCACAGTATATAGTGAATAATCCAGTTATGACAGGTAGAGATGATGAATTGTTGAATGTATCATTGCCCCTGTGGGCATAGAAGATAACCATCATTCTGTCAATCATCTTACATACACATATAAGTGCAAAAAGTGGGGGAAATACATTAAGCTTCATACATGGGAGATTTGCTGGATATGAACATCAAAGACACCTCCAGGATTCTCTCACTTTTCCCGGGGATAGATAACCCCCATAAAAAGACAAATGCTGGTTAACAAGTTGCTAAAATAATACATCACTGCCTCATTGCCATGACATGTCAATAGCCAATTTAGCGAAAGATAAAGATTCTGTACTTCATCAAGTTCTCATAGAATTTATCAAGTCGAGGTTTCTTTCGAGGATCACCGCTAATAGACCATCGCGTACGCATGATCTGTTATTAAAAATAACCTGAACAATAAGCGTCTGAGGGCCTCAGTAAACACTATCCCCACCATTAGCACAGCTCCAGTGATCGTATCAATTAACTGAATTAGAACAAATACTTTCCTGACATGACCAAATTTCATCGCAACTAATTGGATCCTGTATAACTTGATCACGCAATGGTGTTAACATGACATACGAAACATACACAGACAATCTATGTGGACAACGGCTGTCTACTGGGTAGCAGATCTGACGCCTATATTAACAGTGAGCTACTGCACAGTGACTTGGGTAGCAGGGGTGTCTTCGTCAATGTTGTTATTGTTGTTGTGATTATTTAATTTATTTTTCAAGAATATAATCATTTCCCACCTTTTCATACACCACAATGACAGTGGATGTCATAAAAATGCTTTCTATACGACCTACATCGATCTACATATCCCTCCGCTACCAGATCTTCCATCTAAATATCAAACGAAGCAACTCCAATGTTAAAGCCGTATAACGTCTTTCGCCACGAATCCCGGTACACGCAGACAACGAACAGTATATGGATGAGCGGGTGGACTAGGGTGAAAACTCAACGGGCGAGGAGCTGCATTCGAAGCCGTTCGGGCTCGATTTCAAAAGTCTTTGGAAGTCTTTTATCAGTTACTGGAAACCAGCCATATCGTGGAGAATGTATTACCGCGGACCGTGTACCGGGATTCGTGGTGAATTCTTTGGAGTTGCTTCACTTGGTATTTAGATGGGAGATCTAGTAGAGGGGTATTTAGAACGATGTAGGTCGTATAGAAAGCATTTTTATGACATCCACTGGCATTGTGGTGTATGAAAAGGTGGGAAATAATTATATTCTTGAAAAAAAAGTTAAATAATCACAACAACAACAACATCGACGAAGACATCCCCTGCTACCCAAGTCACTGTGAGCTACTGACCGGTTTCTGGTTTGTGCTGTGCATCAGGTTTTGTTAGTCTCCGACGGATGTGTTCATTCTACATACCTATGAGAGGAACTGTAACAATTGAGAAATCTCTGTCCACAGACCTGCTCCTCATTCTAACTGTCACTTCGGTTATTTATTAACTCCTCTTTGTAGTGTATTTTCCAGACAGCCTTTTACATTCTTGAATATTAGGGAACAGCATTTCCAATCCAACTGCGCCTTTCCGTTCACTTGAACTATACCGCTACCTTACTTAGCACAACCGAATTAGGGTCTGAATAACATGGTATCCAGCCTAGATAAAAACTGTATTGTATCATTTAATACTTACTTGTCCTAGATCGCAATAAACTAGAATAAATGATTGGAAAATGAATAAAGGAATTTCTGGAATGTCAATACAGAAAACTTCATTACGGCTTGCTTGAGAGAGAAACAAGTTATTATTGGTAACGCTGTGACGTCAGTCGCGGACTAAATCGATATATAGTTACATCAGCAAAATAATTGTAGAAAAATATTTTCCCCCAAAACTGTTCAATCAGAACAAAGAAGCCAGTTTATCTAAGATTACACTGGGACTACTCTCTTTTTTAACATTCTTCTGGAAGCATTCATTCCAGTGTTGCCACATTCTGCTCCCACACTGATATTTGATCTATTTGCGTGTTACACCTTGGCCAGTGTTCTATCTGACATGACATGAATTATAGTGTACCTCGGATTACCGCGAGCTTATAACCGCCAGTTTGAGGCGGTAAATTTATCAGACAGGTATCACTATATTATCGGTCTATATCTACAGACCTTTTGTATAGAGGGGATTCCAAGTTTGACCCACTCAAAACTACCAAGTGGGACTATGCGTGTTCGATTGGCTCCGTGTTCCATAATGTATGATGATCCTCCAGGTTATGTGACGCTGCAATGACGTGATCCTGAAGGCGCAATGACGTGATAATGAAGGGGGAATGACGTGATAATACAGGCGCAATAATGAAGCGCAGTGATGTGAAATCAGTGAATGAGACTGTTGATCGTGGTTTCCTACGCAGTAGCAAACTACTGGTATAGAGTGTAAAAAAGTTTCCGGGTAAAATGGATGTACTCTCCATTATGGTATAAGCCCTGTTCAGATAGTTGAGGAATTTAAGGCTCCATGGAGTAGCATAAATGTAGCTTGATGATGCAGCAATTTTTCATGGAGTAGCATAAATGTAGCTTGATGATGCAGCAATTTTTCATGGAGTAACATAATTGTAGCTTGAATAAATAAGAACAGCAATGTTCAAAAACTGCAGTTTTTCTTTCAATTAATCGTATTCTAAATTATGTTCACACCGGTCTTCTCATTTTAATGACACTCAACATCATGACACGTATATGTTGAATGCCCGTATTCAAGATCAAATTCATATATTTAGAGATCAGTAGTGGTAAAATTGTGAACATCAATGTTCAAGTTAAGAAAATTGTAGTGTGTATGGAAGGCAGAAACCACAATCAATACAGTTTACAAAGGAAACAGACCACATATAAAACAGACTATTTACAAATGAAACAAACTAAGTACAAAGATAGACTGGGCACAAATGAAACAGATTCCGTAGAACCAATAGTCGGGGGTCAAACAAGCACCGTTGCTGAACTAGCCTATGACGATATGTCAGACAAACCATGAGAGGAATGATGGGTTTTTTCAGATTTTTTCGTTCGATGATACGTTTCTGATGTCTTATATACATTTCATGTTTACTCTGATTAGAGAAGGTGATATGTTGAATTGATCTTATAAAACGAGAGTTGATATCGATTCCGTAAACATGAAGAACATAGCTCCCCAGCACTGAACAGTGTATGTCATTGTTGTCATGCTTACCATGGTGATATATTAAAAAATGATATTCAAGTTAATTTAACAGTAATACGTGCATGCGAGTTCAAAGTTTTGTTGTTGATGTCTTTAGGTCCCTCGTAATTACTAAACCATTCCAGACATTAATTTAAGAGATCAATAACAGACGGGACTGTGTAATTTTGACGGCAAAAATGTCCAGATCCCTATGGAACTTCAGTTAAAAGGCACAATAAAAAACAGCTGAACTCTGCATATAACAGTATTTTAAACCCACAACTTCATACGAGAACGTTCTTGATAGAATGGACGCGGATAATATTCGGGGAGGTCGATTATATATACCGAACGAACTCTGACCAGGTGAGAGAACGAACGACAGTGATGAACTCTGTCCAGTGTGAGACAACGAGTGACAGATATCTAGTCTCAATTGAGCAGGTTAGTGAAGAGTAATTTGTATAGGGGACGTTTTGGAACGAAGTAGGCACAATTTGGTAGCAGCGAGATAATATACCAGTGGGTGTTATTCAGAAGAAAAACAATGTGCAAAGAGCCAACTAGTGTAGCGTGGGTATAATTAGGACTTTGATAGGCGGACAACGTCAACATACCAGTGGCATTTCCATACCTGGAAAAACTAGACAGGGTGGACAAGTGACACGCCTTGCCCCGCCAAACGCCTACGTCTAATACCTCCCACTGCATACTTGGCAGTTGCGACTGCTCCGGGATCAGGCTGAAGTATGCGAGTTTTATGGGAAAAAGGACTTAGAACAGGACTGGCCCTCTTCCCATAGAAATAGGTTGTACCCAAGCCCTTTACCAGGAATAATTAGAAATATTACTTTAGATCAAACAAACGAAATTTTTGTGTAATATTTCCACTGATCGTGCCCATATAATACGTTTTCGCCAGACGGTCAATAAACTGTACACACACAAAGGAAGAGTTGGTAAACATGAATTAACACTGCCTATAAACACATCTCTACAACAGGTTGAACTACAGCATTCGGGTCAATCAATACAGTTCCCAAAGACCCCTGAACAATTAAATATATGACTCAAGAGTTTCCAAGAACGAATGGAGAAACGCTCTTGGTTGTGATAACATTTTTATGAATCATACGAGTGATTTTCAAAACTGATAATATATTACTAAATCTCCAAAAGTTTTTTCTACCTTGTAATAGGTAAATATAAGTTCATATTTCGGTAACAATGCTGCACATGTACGATTTATTACTCTTATCTGCCGATAAGTTTACACACATAACTTATCATATGCTTCCCTCCGACAGTAAAAAGAACTCTTTTATAATACGCCAATAATACCTACTATCAGTTTTCCGACAAGGGTACTGATCAGCAGATACTGAACATTACCATACGGGTTGAATTCCTCTCTACTTGTTTGCAAATTAGAAATATCATACGTAAATTACTCGTCTGCTTTCAAGATTTGTAACAATGCAGTCTAGATTCTTATGTGTATTAAATGACTTAGCAGTATCATTATTCCCCAAATATTCCAAAATTGGAGCTTTTATCTTTTGAAAGTCGTAACCTGGTATTGCCTTGAGGACATGGGACTCGAGTTTACGATATAGCGAATGAGAAATGCACCCAATGGAGGTGATATACTATACAATTGTTTGACGTTTCAACGTGTCATCGCTGTAAAGCATACTCTCACTGGACTGTATCTTCTCATCGGTTTCAGTGAATCACGCGAGATATATGAAGGTACATGACACTATCGAATGTATCTAAAGTCATCGGATATATCTCGTTAAGAAATTTATACAAAACTTGTACAACAAACACAGAGTCAAGAGACTATGTGGAGATGAATCTATTGCATGCACACTGGGATCACTTGAAGCCAGGTGATCCAGATAACAAACCAAATCTCTCTTCTGATTCTTTTATCTTCTTATTCTGCAGAGGTAAACACATTAATATCCCATGATGTATGTTGAGAACATGTTTTCTACTTTTTGTTGTCACAGCGGCTTGTCATTGGTCAATTGTTAATTATGATATTCATGGATGGATGGATGCACTTGGGCACTCCATCGCACCGCGGTGGGCACTGGTCCTGCGAACACGCTGTGAAAACCGTTTCCCTCAAACCGCCCTACACGTGATCCCTATTATCATTGTCACATAGACACTGAGTAATCTCCGCATTCTTACTAAACAATATACCTTCTTCACACACAACACAACATTATACTCTTATTTTGCCATAACTGCTGAAGCATACATTCCATATGTAGACGTCCCCTCATTCTCTTTTATCGGCCTGATTCTGGCAGGAACTCCTACCAAGTATCACCAGGGTCACTCATAATTAAATCTCCCAATAGCAGATCATCCTCCACATCCACTCAACATGTAATATATCACCATTGAGACTCTCCCATCGAATTTTCTCTTTCTCTTTCTTCGATATTTTTCCATCCCCCCAATACCCCAGTAATCCTCGCCCTGGTGTCCTATATACCCCAGTAATCCTCGCCCTGGTGTCCTATATACCCGAGTAATCCTCGCCCTGGTGTCCTATATACCCCAGTAATCCTCGCCCTGGTGTCCTATATACCCCAGTAATCCTCGCCCTGGTGTCCTATATACCCCAGTAATCCTCGCCCTGGTGTCCTATATACCCCAGTAATCCTCGCCCTGGTGTCCTATATACCCCAGTAATCCTCGCCCTGGTGTCCTATATACCACAGTAATCCTCGCCCTGGTGTCCTATATACCCCAGTAATCCTCGCCCTGGTGTCCTATATACCCCAGTAATCCTCGCCCTGGTGTCCTATATACCCCAGTAATCCTCGCCCTGGTGTCCTATATCCCCCAGTAATCCTCGCCCTGGTGTCCTATATACCCCAGTAATCCTCGCCCTGGTGTCCTATATGTCCAGGTATCCTATTGTTCCCCCTCCTCGCCAGCTTGCCACTATTGACTTGTTTACCATGGTAATCCTTCACATTGTACCCAGTACAAAGTCTTATCACATTAACATTCTACTGCAACCCTGCCTCACCCCAGCCGTCTATATCTCCCATAATTGTCCACACATCCTGCACAAAGCTGGATACGACACGGCTCTGTCTCATCCAGAATATTATCACCAAGCCCCAACAAGTCTGATAAGGCCATCCCCGCTTATTCTCCCCCATCTAGTTTCCTTATGTGAAGCTATCAACTGACCCTTCAACTCGGCTCTCCTTACCCTGTACCTTTCCCAATATAACAAGACATGTTTCATATCCTGCATCACCCCACATGTTTCGCACCTTTCCCCTTCTATTCCTGGTTTCATCCTATTCCTTGTGGTCAACGACCCTGTCCTAGTCTTCGCCAGCCACCCGCCCAGTCTATGAGAAATGATGACTTAGATTCCATCCCATCCTTCCACTGTTCAACCTGACTTTCATCCACTTTAGCAGCAACCATTTTTCCCATTCTTAGTTACTTTTTCTAGTTTCTGTTACGTTAACATCATATGTTGTGCTAATCTCTTCTACTTCCTTGCACCACCCTGTCTGTTTTCTGTTTTGAGACCTTCCTCCCATGCAGTTTTTGCCCATCTGTCCCTTCCATTCTAGCGAGACGCCTGCAGTAGTTTAATTTCAATATTCGTATTTCTATACCATAATATTCTTGCGCTCATGCTTCGGTTAAATGTGCTGGTACTTATGACCTTAACTATCCCCAACATTTTTTTGTTTTGCCTTTGCCACCATCTCTTGCTTTTGCACTCTGAAAATCGGTCCTTTCAACTTGGTAGGTACTTATTTTCATCCCCCTCTCCTATGTTCATGACATGTTCTTTCGTCTTTTCCAGACTTAACTTGCCAAGTTGCCAGCTGTCTCCGCCTGGTTTAACCCAACTACTCAGCTCTTTTCCTTTCCAATCCAAACTTCCCTGCTATATCCAGAATAAACTGTAATTCTTTCCTTGTTTTCGCAAATAAAACTATAACATCTGCAAAACACAAGCCAGGAATGATTCTTCTCCCGATACTCACTCCTCACCTGCACCCTTCTAGTCGTCTTCCTGTCTCCTCTAAGTAGATAACAATGAGTGACGGTGACAACACACATCCCCGCTTTAACCCTTCCCTCAGATCTATATAATCCGTTTCGATCTCCCAGATTACTACTTTGATACAGACTACAGCATATAAACCCTTGACTATGTTTAGTATGTTGCCTCCATAAATCAAGTGCATCCCTCCACACTCTATCATATGCTTTCTTAAGGTCACACAGCGTCACTGTTTATCATTCCCTTTTTGCTCCAAAACTGAGTGAGCAGGTAGAGGTTATCTTGACACATCCTGTGCCCTTCATAAAACCCGCCTGTATCTCTCCCAAAAGACCTCTATTCTCTACATCTCTCTGGAGCCTTACTCTCAATTCTTTGAGAACACCTTCCCTATATTACTCGCTACAGCTATTCCTCTGTAATTATCTAGCAAAGTGTTACCACTCTTGTGCAACAATATAAGTCCTTGTTGTCTTCCCAACGACCGGAATTACCCCAGCTGTCGATATGCGGCAAAATAACAATCACAAATATTCCAGTATTCGCACACCTCCCTCTTACATGAACTCGTTCGGAATATTATCTTCCCCACAGCTTTTCCTCACTTTTCATCACCTGTCTTATTTCTTCGATCTCAATTTGTCCCGTTAGACTGTCGCTGTCTGCAGTTTCTTCTTCAGCGCCACGCCTCTCGTCTCTCCTGGTGTTTCCCACTACATCCTTATCCCCTTTCACTATGTTCTTTTGCGATATCCCCCCTCCCTCCCCTGCCCCCTCATTTCTCACCTATCATGGTGGCAATCACTTTCCTGTCAGTGGTAATCTCACCATCGCCTGTCTTCAAGATTACCCCTTGTTTTCTCTTATATGATTAGCCAATTTCCAAAATGTTCTGCTACCTTCTATCCCTTCTCGATCAATCCTATTTACTAATCCTGGTTATGTAATGTAATCATGCATTGTGTCAACTCCTTCGCCTCTTTTCTAGCCGGTTCATACTCATTCTTCGCTTCACTCACAGTCTACCTCCTATTTTCTTCCCTCTCACTTATCAAGGCCACATTAAACTGTTGTCTTGCAAAGCGCCTCCCGAATTTCTGTATACTCTCTAATCTATTTCCACTATTCCATCGCACCCACGAGATGACGCCTTCCGTAGCTCCTATGAACCGTTTATTGAACGTTTCTGCAAGTTCCTTTCCCTCTACTATCGTACATTCTCCAACATGCACTTCCCAATCACTAAATTCTTGCTTTACATTTTTACGAAATGTTTTCCAATCAGTGTTTTCATTCATTACCCACTTGAACTGGTTTCCACTGATGCTTTCCCCTTCTTGAACCCTCTGTTCCGTTTCCATTATAACCCAGTTATGATCATTTACTACATCATAATTCTGAATATCACCAATCACCATATATCTCACTTTATCCAGTTCTGTATGCTCTAGCAGAATGTAATCCACTACTGTCTTACATCCTGTCATCTCTCGTGTCCAGAGCGCTGAACATTTTGGCGGTCGATTCATTATATGTAATTCAAATGTTTTCTCTATCTCTAATATTCTCGTTTCATTCTGGATAACACCAGGTTGGATTCGATGTATGCCTCCCCCCCTCTCTGTCTCCAACATTCCCGTTCAAATCATCCAGCAATACCACCTTATATCCAGTCCGCCTTAATCTTGTCATCTGTGCCACCAATAGATCGTATAGCATATCGTTCCATCCCCTGTCAACTCCTTGCTGTGCTGCATACACCAACCCTATATCATATTTGTCTCCAACATTTGCCAATATCCATATCACATCATTAATCATGCATTGTTCCCAGTTCGCACCGCAAGTGCAATGCCACCTGCCCCTATTCTGGCTTCCTGTTGTCGTCTACCCCCCAAAGTAATCATATCCCTGGGTCTTGATTGCAGACGTCGCTTTATGTATATGTGTTTCTACCAACGTCCAAATTTCCTTGCTGTACTATCTTCATGACCTCTCCCAACTTATATTTAGCCACAATACCCGCTCTCATTCCCAATCCATTTAAATTAACAAAGCCCATTTTCCATCTGTTGTGGCGATGTTGTATTTTCTCCTCCGTCTTACGGCAACATCCCGCCCCCCCACCCCACCATCCCAGGATCCGAGGTTGGCATTTGTATGTCAGTCTCTACCGTGCTCCCTACCCCTCTAACAAAATGTTCAAGGCCTTGCCCCTGCTCATCCGAACGGAACTCGTCCCTCAAATACCCCTCTACTCTCACTGCATGGACATCCCTTTTTCCTGAAATCTGCGTGTCTGCAAAATCCCAACTCCATTTCGTCCGCTGCTATTTCTAGACACATGTTTAGACTTCTTATGTCAAGAGCATTGTTTTCCTCATTTCATCCACAATTAACTCTATTGGTACCCCTCTGCTGTTACATAATTTGTCCCCCCATGAATCACCAGGCATTCCAACATATCGTTTCCCACCAGTTTCTCTACTTCTGGCCCCAGCTCACAACGTATAAGCTTCAAATTAAATCCCGACATGCTTTGATCTCTAACATTCACATTTTCCCCAACATACTTAGTAACTTTTTTCTGATTGGCTCGACCAATAGAATCCCCTATCACTGGTACCACCGGGACTTTTCTCGCCATTAATGGCTTCTCTCTCGTTTGCTCCATTTGTTCCTCCGCCTTTTATATTTGTGTCTTCGCTTCTGTCTTCTCTTCGGTTCTCCCTCCAAGAGGGCACCTTCCAGTACTATAATTGCTTCATTAAAACCCCTCATCTTTACTAGGACTGTCTTCACCCTCACATACCTCCAGGATCTCGTCGCTAGTGCTATTATCAAATCGTTCTTTTCTTAAGGGGCCTTTCTATTCCCGTCCTTTATCTTGCTCCTGTTTAGCAGCACCAGTTTGTTTGGACTCTATCCCCAACTCTAGTATTTAATCTCTGTTGTACCCTGTCCATAATATGAGTTCTATCTCCCATTATTTCCTACGTCAATTATTGACTCCATCCTTATTTGCATCTTTTCCTTAACTTCTCATCATCCAGTCTTCCTACTCGACATTTCATGCGTATATCTGATCCCCTCCTCCCCCCCCCCTCACATCTCTACTATGTCTTCATCATCGGCATCGTCATCCTAGACACGCAGTTCGAACAGTCATAATCAACGCTCTCATCCTCTGAACTAGCATCAACCCCCACACTCAGACATTTCTCTACCATCTTATCTAACCATTGTCTCCCGACTTCCTCATCTCCGTCCACTACATCTATATGGAGTTACCCTAAGTATACCTCCATTAACTTGCTTATAAATTGTTCAGCTCTTTTTCTTACTATACCACTGAATATATACCAATAAATATATATGCTTATACCATACTTGTATGCTTCCTCAGTTTCCCATTACTTATTTCTCAGTATCGTTAGTAATTTTCCAAAACACCAACATGATCCTCTTAAAAACTAATTAGCAGAACTAATTATTGAACAGGCACTGAAAATCATGCTCATATAACCATATTTCTATTTACAAAAAGGTATAATGATCTGCATATATCCTCCCGCTAATCTATATCACAACGTAATGAACTTCTGACCGCAGTTTTATTGTCAAAATCACCCGATCAAAACGGCACCTCACAGATTCAATAATACTTTATCCGTCTTAATTTCCAACCTCAACGTGCTCTCCAAACTTCGATTCATTAGTTGGAAAATAACTCTCCGTTCTGTTCCTTTTAATTGCGTAAATCCATCAATCAAAACAGCTTAATTCCCGCCCGTTTTAACGCGTGTGTAAAATAACTGAGAACGGAAGTTGAGCGCGCGTGATCCGCCGCTACGGGCTGAATTTGGTGGACTAACATTCAAGTATGTCGTTCTGACATTTTGGAAAGATTTGTATTTCCCGCAAAATTCCAAGTAGTACTTTCGGATTAAACGGAATGTTATGGACTACCACGATCCTGTTCGAAACCATTATTGCTCAAATGGAACTCTAAAATGCAAATCTAAATGTATCCATAGATTGTCATAGACAACATTTTTGATTATTATAGCTTAATATGTGCGACTACCATGTGCATGCCAACAAGTAAGAATATAACAAAAGAAACTTACAGCCACCTCGAAGTCTTGTTTGTTCGATATGGTCGCTTGTGTCTGTCACCAAAGAATAAATTATTTCATAATCCAAGGCCAAACCACGCGCTCATAGAGCAGAGCCAATCATTTACGATTCTTCGCCTACATATTCCCCATCGAATATCTCGGACACTCCATTATCCATGTGAGTGACGCATTCACAACCTCATGGATTTAATTCGTGTTTGCATCATTATCTAGCCATAATTTTCACCATATACCTAAGCATTCAGTCCGGCTACATGTTAACATGCCATCTGTCAATGACAAAGTCAAAAACCTACTAATTGAACATCAATACGACTGCAGCTGGACGAGATTTTATTGACTTGAGTTACATAACACCAGTCGTGCGTAAGTGATATGGAAGAGTGACTA
The DNA here is from genome assembly GCA_036873755.1 of Hanleya hanleyi. NCBI lineage: Eukaryota > Metazoa > Mollusca > Polyplacophora > Lepidopleurida > Hanleyidae > Hanleya > Hanleya hanleyi. Next base: position 56,447 of record JAVTVY010028847.1, read on the forward strand.
ACCTATCATGGCAATCTGATAACAATTCGTGTTATCACGTTTAATGATCTAGTTTTCGTTAAATCAAAAAGCTAGCAATAGTCTACAAAAGGAATTGCATGGATATGTGTCTTGAATTAATGCAATGCTAAGTATGTATCTTTATATTTCAAACTTGAGTATCAATTGATAGCCAGTCAGGTCTAGTAGTCGAGGATAAAAAAAAATCATCCTGTATTGCCTACGGATTTTATCAGCTGGCTTTGTCTCTAAATCTCGATTTAATCGTTATCAAAATAATACTCAAAGATGATCAAAATCGAAGGAGACGTCAATAATTTAATTTTATCTCACATCTTCTCTACACCGGTTTGTTGCTGTGTTGATCTAACTTCGGAAGTCGGACGAAACCTATCACTATGTCATCTTCACAAGTCCAGGTAAATCCTAAATCCTCGCAGATTATCGACTCTAACAGATCGATCGATACACTGGCTCGCGAGGATGTCACTATATGTATGCAAAGCGCATACCTGCTTTTGATCTTACTATGCGTTTGGTAGCCATCGTTGTTTATCGTTTAAGCCGTATGGTAACAGTTTAAGTCAGATGGTTATGAAAGCAAATCATACAGGACCCATAACGCTCATATAGGACCCCTAACGCTCATAACGTTCATCACTGTCAGAATTTTTGGGTATAGACTTGACTACCCAAAATAGTTGGGTCATGTGACTAAGGATCAACAATGTTCGGCAGATTACTGTAGAATATTGTGGCTTCCGACTGTCACCAAGACAACGTGTAAGGCTTGACGTCCTTTTAATATCATATACCTGGTATGTCTCAGACCTCCGGGTTATAGGTAAAACATGCATATTTTTGCTATTATGAAAAATCCCTCGTGCAAAACGCTAATAATTGAAAAATAAACTGTTCAACGTATTTTGCCGGCTTATTATAAATAGCATGTGCATGTAGAGCATTCAAGTTTTTGAAGGATGACAGAATAAGATGTAGTCTATTCGTTTCTCATAAGTTTGAGCAATTTCTGCGATTAAAATTTTTCCCAAAAATACAAGTGCACCTGCGGAGAGTCGAATTTGTATACTAACGTATGGGGTTCTTTCAGTAGGAGCATAAAACATGCATGTGCCCATTGGTTCACAGCCCCAATGAAATTCTTCAAAGTCTACATCAGTCTATGACATGGCATTACATCTCAGATTTTACCCCTACATTCACCCTAGGGGATTACCGAAAATGAGGTGATGTTCGGCGAACCAATGAGCGCGGAATAAGCCCTTTTTAACCGCGAATCAGATTCCGTCTTACTTTGGTCTTTATGCGAACAGGTGTCATTGCGGGGATACTGTTTTGAGGCTGTTTACAGTCGTTTTGGCGTAGATTTCTTGATAGAACAACACCAATTTGTTCTGGTTCACAGTCCCAATGAAATTCTTCAAAGTCTACATCAGTCTATGACGAGGCATTACATCACAAATTTTACCCGTACATTCACCCTAGGGGATTACCGAAAATGAGGTGATGTTCGGCGAACCAATGAGCGCGGAATAAACCCCTTTTTTAACCGCGAATCAGATTCCGTCTTACTTTGGTCTTTATGCAACACGTGTTATTTCGGAGATACCGTTTTGAGGCTGTTTACAGTCGTTTTGGCGTAGATTTCTTGATAAAATAACACCAATTTGTTCTGAGGCATGTGAGATGTACATGGTATAGTACTGACAAAAGAGATGTAATGGTTTTGAAGAATACTGCTGGTGATAAATCCAAAGCGTTATCTACGGTACACAAAATGCTAAAATACGGTGATTAAACAGTAATACTACATGCCGGGGCTGGTACATATACGTCATAAGTACATATCCATATAAGTTCTTCAGAACTGCCTTCCATAGGAGCTAGGGTACACATCACTGAACTGAGAATACTGGCATGCAATTATTTGGACATACACAAGCCGCTTGACACGTGACATTTTGTTGTGATAAATATTTAGACCACCACTTGAAGATAACAATTCACAATAAGGCAATCATCAGTTTCGCTCTTGTGTACAGATTCATTATGCGTTCATTTTTAATGTTAATGTAGCATGTTCGTCAGATTTAACAAATCTTCAAAATTATGTAGATTTTTCCCCAGTGAATCTCAATTCTATTTGAATATTTTAATAACTGAGTTTCGTTGAGCAGTCCTTGAAGATAAATTCACCAGTATATGAAAAAGTAAATTCATTATAGGATCAGAAACAGCAACTTTTTAATCACATGTTTCCATATTCTTTTTTGTCATAATTGCAAGTTAGGCGTACACACATGCGCAGATACTCAACTTTGTTTTGCCACAAACAGAGAGCTTATTGGTTGAAATTTGACATGGCCCTGTGGTGGAATTTGACCTCTTTCATGAATAATTCATTGAATATCATATCTCGTCGTTTGGCTGATAGCACGGGGAAGATTTGCGTTAACTATATGAGTAAACCTGTGAATGAACGATGGGCATGTATATAGCTTGCTCTTATAACAGAAGAGGCCAAGGAGAACTGATCATAAATAATTCATTTTAGTTTTTGGCACTTCAGCAATTTCCCTGTTTCGTTAATTTGCGGAACGCATGTTCACTTTGACCTTTCCCACCACAGTTTTGTAAGTAGTTATATGTCCTTTTTACTTCCAATACGCAGCACCGTGAAGATTGACTGCATAGATAACGAGCCTTTTTGTCTCCTCTAACTGAAGGATTCTAGAAAAATGGCGCTTACTGTCACGTGGGCGATTGTTTATCACCCAGTGTGCCCCCAAGTCAATATCAACATTGGTATACTTAATAGATATCCAACAGGAGCTTTTAACGTTTCTTTTCACTGGATGCCATCCTCAAAGTTATTAAAGCGATTTGGAGGGACATACGTCTGTTCAAAATACTGATTAAAATTTAAGGTCATATGCAAGGGTACCTGTAAATTCCAACAGGTAATATTCATGTCATCATGGCTATGAGTGCTTAGAAATATCATCTTGTCATAGGTATATGCAAATTTCAACATGCTGGGTAGGTGCTATATATGTGAGTATATAGGAACATGCACGACACAATGAGCAAGAAATATACCCCAATAGGCAGCGATTTAAGCCCCAAATTGGAATATTACATACGAAAGCAATGTTCGAGTTATCTTATCCTCTGCTCTGAATAATTCCCAGGCACTAGGTGTCAGGGTTTTGTAATGACAGCGACTCGAAGTATAGTGTATATGTACATAGTCGTCTTTTTCGAGGTGAAAACAGCATCCGTCTCTCTCTGTACACATATTGAGACAGTCAAGAACCAAAACCGTATGCGGACGACACCTCATACTAAAGTTTATTTTGTTCTTTTGACTGTCGTCAAACGTAATATTTGATTTTGACAGTTAACCGTGTGGTATTGGAGGTCCTTTCCTGATGTATTATGGGTACATCGATGTCTCATCTGGCCATATTGGCACATTTATATATAGGTGACACGGGGAATACGAAATTGCTGATGACATATGTGTACTTGAAAATCCCATCGGGATATATGGGTGATGTGTGGCTAAAGTCAGGTCATCAGGTCATATTAGAAAGGACGTGGAACGGATTAATGATGAGAATTTTCAAATTCTGTGAAACTATCGCACACTGACGGAAAATACGATCGGGACTAGGGACCGTTGAGTATCATGTTTTTTACATCTTCATGGTCTTCAAATGAACAGCCACAATCAAAGCGTAACTGAGATACATACTCTGGGAAACGACTTGGAAATTCATTTGGATGCAGAATAATGGTCAGTCATTAGGATTTTAAGTAAAGAACGTCACCATGTCTTGCTGGTCCAGGGTCTGGAATACTCACACCATAAGATAAAATAAGCTAGCTGAAAAAAAATCTTGTTTCGTACGTGATATTTCCTTGTGACACTCCAAAACTCTTTGAAAACGTCAGACACATAGGAAAAGTTCATCAGGTCATAAGGGGGTTTGATTTTCATCAGATTATATGGATGCTTGGAAATTTGATCAGGCCACATGAGGGTTTTAACATTGCATGTGGTGATCAAATGGGTCAAACCCTGGATATCATATCAGTTTATATGAGTGCTTGGAAATTTGATCAGATCATTACGCCGTACAGATACTTGAAAATTTCGTCAAGCACGGTAATATTGGTACCAGTACTTGGAAATGTCTTATAGGAATATCAGGTTTTTTCATTATGTCACAGGTTCTCGTGTTGGCTGTAAACAAACCTGACATCACGTATTCCGTGTACGTGTCACATTGATAAGCCTACGCTAATAACAAAAGACCTACCGGCCTACAAGAGAAAAGATGTCCACTCAGGGTCACACTACCGGTATTATTCATTCACACGGCCATGTTTTTCACAACATTCTTTATACTTATATACGAAGAACTGGGGAAATGTCAGGGGCATTAATACGTTGGCTTATATAAAGGTTTTTTTTTGTAGATTTGAGTTAAATGTTTGCTGGTACACTGCGTTTTCACCTAGTAGAAAGTTACGTGAGTATCCCACCTGCGTGGAAACATATTTTTTTAAAGTTTGGAGTTAAATTTTTGGAAGTAGTTTTCACCTGGTTGAAGTCACGCGACTTCCACCCAAGTAAATACTATACTCATACAAATTTAGATCAGAAATAATTAAAAAAAATAATCGAAAAAAAAATTTAGCTACAAACTGACGAAACAAAAGAAAAAAAGAGAAAATAAAATGAAATTCAAATCCAAATTATGTCTTCCATGAGCCACCGTACATTACACCTGTCATACAACGCGAGGGAGCTGAGCCTAGTTACGACGCGTTTTGTGTCACAATGTGACAAAACACTCAGTGTCAAAGCGTTTTGTCACAACTGTTGCACTTTGCCACAATGTGATGAAACACCTTAACACTGCGTGCAGATTCAACGCGTTTTGTCACAAAAAACAATTATGACAAAACGGGCTAGAACTCGATTTGAATGAAAAATCATCGGTGAGGCTGACACATTCTGTCCAAAAGATATGTTATTAGTTGAATCACCAAACCCATCCTCATATTCATTAATTCATTTAAAACGTATATCTTTGGAAAACCTTACTCATCTGCATATTGGGGGAAACTCCATGAGATAATTTGGAGCACGTATGAACAGAGTATTCAACATCATTCTGAGCAAGCATCGCTTTACCTATGTATGCATTATCGACCCGAAGTAATTTGAAGCAAAAATTAAATTGGATTTCAAATTCCCAAACTCATAATTGTATCTACATTGTCATGTGTGTGACCATTTGCGAAAATCCTTTGTGTACCATAGTTATTTACGGTATGGAGAAACCTCTTAGAATAATTTGGAGCATCTATGTCATGTATGGCATTCAGAAATCTGAATAATTTCGACCTCAAAAAGCGCTGTTATGAAAAATGACCATTGGCAAAGTGCAAAACACCTAACTCTTCTGAATTTCTGTCATGGAGATAAATGTGATAAATTGCGAAGTTTGTGAAAAGAACGCGTTGCAACAGTGACTCCATCGGTCCTCAGATCTTTGTATCGTGTTCTGCAACTTCCAAATCCACGATTTGACACCTGTCTATTGTTTTACTTCCCACTAGTACATGTATATCAAATGTTCCTACATATGAGACTAATAAACGTCCTGGCAAAGAATGATATATAATCACATGATTCTCCAGGGGAAATTATTTCTTACAGGTATGGCCTTTAGCACAATAGCATATTTTAAGTAAGGCTCTAAAAATAGAACAAAAAAATCATAGTAAAAACGATATCTTCTTTCAATTTTTGCACACTCTGCACTAACAACTATTGCAAGAGAGTATTCTACCAGCTGTTGTCTGTGTCAAAGTGTTGATAATAATAGGTTTGAGGAAAAAAGTAACAGCTATCGCTGTTTTTTAGGAAAGCATGATGTGAAATATCTGGTACGTGTGTCTACTACCGCTGTACGCTGAACCCGGTGTAAAAGGAAATATTGTCCGGCAAAAATAAATGTCCGTGTTCTGTCTTTTAACACAGCTAAGAGATTTATTCCTGATTTGCGATACAGCTAAGGCATATTTACCTAAATAGAAACATATATTCCTGGAACTTGGAAAATAGATTCCTGGAACTTGCATTCCTTTCACAACGGACCGTTTGACATCATATGTTTACGATCATCGTGGTACTCAAATGAACAGTTACACCCAAGACGTGACTGTGAGTGCAATACATGTTATCACATTTCAGAGTAAATTGTAGGGTTTTGATTGGTTAATTACCATAGTGCATTATAAGTTATACCAGTGTCTTGCGTTGGTATACAGGCTGATATTTCGTCGAGAAGATAAATATTTTCACGAGCCCGAAGGGCGAGGGAAAATATTTATCTTCGAGACGAAATATCAGCCTGTATACCAACGCAAGACACTGGTATAACGAATTTATCACATTGAAGAGCTATTTTTCTGGTTGGTTTAACATATATCACCAACTCAAAAGAAAAACAGGCATAACTCAACGTTGACCAACGACAACGTACAGCCGTAAGACATCGTGAGTCGGACAGGCAGCTTCGATCTCTTTTCGATCTGTTCCGCGATGAACAATAAACTGGATGAAATACTTAGCTGACATTCTGATGTTCCTGTTTATGTGGCATATAAAGCTTTGGATGATAATTTATTTCTTATCTTCATCCGCAAATACACAATTTGCCTCGCACAACTTGTTCCAGTAGCGGAACTCGCCCATACAAACTCGCGCAGACAAATTCGCCTGAAACAGGCTTTGCCTGCAGGTGTTGCACGCGCGTCCTTGACTGCGTTGGTATATGGGCACGCGCGTCCTTCACAGCATTGGTATACGAGAATTCTGAATTGGTATACCAACGGTGGATAACGAATACGGTCTAATGCACTATGGTAATTAACCAATCAAAACACTACAATTTACTCTGAAATGTGATAATAGACCGTATTGCAATTCTTCGTTATCCACCGTTGGTATACCAATTCAGAATTCTCGTATACCAATGCTGTCAAGGTCGCGCGTGCTCATATACCAACGCAGTCAAGGACGCGCGTGCAACACCTGCAGACAAAGCCTGTTTCAGGCGAATTTGTCTGCGCGAGTTTGTATGGGCGAGTTCCGCCACTGGAACAAGTTGTGCGAGGCAAATTGCGTATTTGCGGATGAAGATAAGAAATAAATTATCATCCAAAGCTTTATATGCCACAAAAACAGGAACGTTAGAATGTCAGCTAAGTATTTCATCCAGTTTATTGTTCATCGCGGAACAGATCGAAAAGAGATCGAAGCACTTTGCCTGTCCGACTCACGATGTCTTACCGTACGTTGTTCAACGTTGAGTTATATGCCTGTTTTTCTTTCGAGTTGGTGATATATGTTAAACCAACCAGGAAAATAGCTCTTCAATGTGATAAATTCGTTATACCAGTGTTTTGCGTTGGTATACAGGCTGATATTTCGTCTTGAAGATAAATATTTTCACTCGCCCTTCGGGCTCGTGAAAATATTTATCTTCTCGACGAAATATCAGCCTGTATACCAACGCAAGACACTGGTATAACTTATAATATCTCCTAAAATACCTGACGTAAAATTGAATTTGAATTCCAAGATATTTGTCACGGATATATAATACTTCTATGATAGGAACATCCTACTTTCTTCTGACACCAATGAAAAATGTTCATCTTCTTTTTCTTACAAGAACCATATTTGATGACCATTGGCAAAGTGCAAAACACCTAACTCTCCTGAATTTCTGTCATGGAGATAAATGTGATTTACATTTCTCATGTAAAACACATTTACATGTGGTGTTTTTTTTGGCCATCTAACAGTTCTATTGTAATACCGAACAGGCAGTCGGACTATTGGCGTGGGAACCATTAATCGACCATGGATGGCTTGGGAATGTCGAATTTCACGAATAGATTCAATGATGGTTAGATGCTGAGATTCATCCTTGGCAAACTGCACTGCATGTATTTCATAAGTTTGTTCAATGGACAAAAACTGGAGTGGGTATGGAAGTCTACCGTTTCAATAAGAGTCGTCATATAAATTCCTCCTATAAAGTAGACAGATCGTGACTATTCGAGCCCCCAGATTGACGGTAAACACACTGACAGCAATTAAAACTATCGAAGATAAATTCGAAGATACTCCAGAAAAGACTATATGTATATGACATGCTAACATATATGAATCAGAAGAGCCCTCGTCGGATCATTTTATTACTTATCTCCTTTTCTATTCTCTTTCCCACGGTGTGCTTGCATGGTCTGATATGTCTCCGCGATAGAGGTGTATTTTCCCTACGATTCTGTGTCTATATGTGTACCTACATGTACTAATGACAATGTTCAATGAACCATGACGTGTATCTATCTCTAACAAAACTTTCACTGCATGCTTATCATTTCTCTTTGCATTAATCCGTATGAAGCTACAACCTAATCGCATTTCCTATCACTCCATTGGACCAGCATCCTCTACAAAAACATACAATTTCCTTGTATTCACGATACACTAATCTGCTAATTTCAACACAGCCCAGAGCAAAATCGCAATAACGTCATTGTTGTTGAGTATAACACACTGCATTGATAAGCAAGTCTTATCCGCTCATTGTCAATGATATACAAAGAAAAGAAGATGTAGATATTTAATTTGATACAAATGATAGGCGACTTGCTAGAGTAATTATAAGGACATATGTATCAAAATTTAACAGCGTTACGAAAGCGTATGACGTAACCTTGTTTCAGTAGTTAACGCTGCCATCATGCCAGGCCATAGGGCCATTGATATATATGAGGTTAGTCCTCACCCCAATGGATTGGCTAAGGTTGATGGTTGATGGAGATTGAGCGGTACTCACTAAAGAAATGAAATGGAAGTGGGATAAAGAGAGAGAGAAAAAGGATGGGAATAAAAGATTAAAACAGATATTTATATGGGGAGGGGGGGGGTATTGTAGCAAAAACAGCTATTCAGGGGGGGGGGGATAAAGAGAGAGAGAAAAAGGATGGAAATAAAAGATTAAAACAGATATTTATATGGAGGGGGGGGGGTATTGTATTCGTCAAACAGAGTAGAGCAGAATTATGACAATAATATGCCAGTTGCTCTAATAGGATTGTTAATGTCAGACGAGATGTGCATGAATTTGAAAAAAAGTGAACTAGGAATTAATCTTAATTCATTACCGGTCGAATTATTATCTGTGGCCAGATCGAATTAATTTTTCTGATAACTTATGTCCTAGTTTACATGTGAAAAGCGTGACGGTGTCGATATCCGCCCGATCATCACAGATATCACCAGCCTGTTGATCATAGATATGAATATGACTATATTAAATATTATCGTGGAGTGTGACAACCGTAATTCCTGTCCTAATACGTGCCGGTCTCATTGAAAACCAATATGTTTATCCACCAAGCCATAACATTATTACCCGGACTTATTCGTGTAACTTATGTTTTCATAATTGTAAGGATATTATGTGACTGCACGCGTTTGTGACCATGACACATGAGTGATAGGGATGAACTGTCATACGTAATTTATTATGACCAAATAGATCAAAATTATTGGCGCTTATGTTTTTCACTTGCCGATACGATACGATACGATACGACCCTATGTACATAGTTGGAAATATTATATACCGGTACATACAAATGAAGCTGTGGATATTGGACCACAAGAGAATATTAATGTCTAGTTTTCTTTTCAAGACAATTAATTTGACGTTAATGTTGGCAGTTGCAAAGAATGTCCAAGTAGCAGAATTTTACGAAGAGAACCCAGGTTTAACGCACTTTCGAATTAGAGACAAAACACGGAAAACGACCCAACCGCATCCTCCCATTGTGAGAGTGTGTAACTCCAACCACATTCTCAAATTGTCAGAGTGTGTAACTATACCCTACCGCATTTTCCTATTGTCAAAATGGGTAACTATACCCTACAGCATTCTCAAATTGTCAGAGTGTGTAACTATACCCTACCGCATTTTCCCATTGTCAAAGTGTGTAACCATACGCTACCGCATTCTCCCATTGGCAGAATGTGTAATTATACCCTACCGCATTCTCAAATTGTCAGAGTGTATAACTATACCCTACCGCATTTTCCCATTGTCAAAGTGTGTAACCATGCCCTACTGCATTCTCCCATTGGCAGATTGTGTAATTATACCCTACCACATTCTCATATTGTCAGAGTGTGTAACTATATCCAACCACATTTTTCTATTGTCAGAGTGTATAACTATATCCTGCCGTATTCTCCCATTGTCAGAATGTGTAATTATACCCTACAGCATTCTCAAATTGTCAGAGTGTGTAACTATATCCAACCACATTTTCCTATTGTCAGAGTGTATAACTATACCCTACCGTATTCTCCCATTGGCAGAACGCGTAACTATACCCTACTGCATTTTCCCATTGTCAAAGTGTGTAACTATACCCTACCGTATTCTCCCATTGGCAGAATGTATAATTATACCCTACCACATTCTCAAATTGTCAGAGTGTGTAACTATATCCTACCACATTTCCGTATTGTCAAAGTGTGTGACCATACCCTACCGCATTCTCCGATTGGGAGAATGTGTAATTATACTCTACCGCATTCTCAAATTGTCAGTGTAACTATATCCAACACATTTTCCTATTGTCAGAGTGTATAACTATACGCTACCATATTCTCCCATTGGCAGAATGCGTAACTATACCCTACCGCATGTTCCCATTGTCAGAGTGTGTAACTATACCCTACCGTATTTTCCCATTGTCAGAGTGTATAACTATACCCTACCGCATTCTCAAATTGTCAGACTGTTACCCTACCGCATAACTATAACCTACCGCATTTTCCCATTGTCAGAGTGTGTAACTATACCTACCGCATTTTTCCATTATCAGAATGTGTAAATATACCGTACCGCATTTTCCTATTGTCGGTGTGTGTAACTATACATGCATTCTCGTATTGTCAGAGTGTCTAACTATACCCTACCGCATTTTCGTGTTGCCAGAATGTGTAACTATACCCTACTGCATTTTCTTATTGTCAGAATGTGTAACAATATCCTACCGCATTCTCCCATTATCAGAGTGTGTTACCGTACCGCATTTTCCTATTATCATAGTGTGTAACTATTCTGCCGCATTATCACATTGTCAGAGTGTTTAACTATACCCTACCGCATTTTCTTATTGCCAGAATGTGTAATTATACCCTAGAGCATTATCCCATTTTCACAGTGTGTAACTATACCCTACCGTATTTTCTTATTGTCATAGTAACTACTCTACGACATGTTCCTGTTGTCAGACTGTGTAACTCTACCCTACCGCATTCTCCAATTTTCAGAGTGTGTAACTGCCATACCGCAATCCCCCAATGTCAAAGTGTGTATCTATTGGCAGAGTGTTCTTTCATTGGCAGAATTGGTAAATTCCTCACATGAGGGGTAAAAATTTTGATGCCATGAGAATACCCTACCCAATATTATAAAAATATAATATAATAAATATTATAAAAGAAAATAGAACAACAACCTTAATTAAGCGGATAAACATTGTTGTTATTGGTATTCCAGCAATGTTTGATCTTGTAGAAGATTTCCTCTTGAGACAACGTTGATAAATAAAAATCCATAAAAACGTGACCAGCTACACAAAGTAATTAAAAAGATAATTATCTATTCGTTAATAGTCACGCATGAAACTGATTATACGTGCTTATAGCGAAAATGGACAAACACTTACCGGTGATTTTGATTTGGATATAGTTTAACGGTGTCTGGCTTTATATCAACTCCAACATACCCCCTGGACGTTGGTCAACAGTCGAATGGTTACCCTTAAAAGATCAAATAGCTGATTTCGGGTAAATAATTCAGTTATGTCCATTAGCAGAATTTCTTGAGGGGGCTGGCACTGGCAATTCGCCCACTCAGACTGCTTATTCTCAGCCCACTCCTTTATACCAGCGAGTATCACAGTTGACCGTGAAGGTGACCATTAAAGAATCTTCGGAATTTTGCAGACTGATCACGAACAATGTATAAGTTGCAGATTCCCCTTCCTGTTCAGTGCAATGACTGGATCGACGAAGAAATAAATCCAGATGCCTCCCTGGAATTCAAACATGCAGTTAACTAGACAATCTGTGACATTAGCCTAACACGTTGTCTTTTCCCCTGAGTACTGTACACCGCGGTCACATGAATGCAAGAATACCACAGAAGTTAAAATCCTTAAGAAACTACCGTACCTGGTGTTGTCAGTCGTTATGGACGCCCACAAATAGACCCAATTTATCGACCTTTTCCACACAACGGAGGCAGCCCAGGTAGAGGCCGGGTTCATCGACTCTATACTCTGGGATAGTTTTGACTCCAGGCGAGGCTGTTTAGTGAAATTAGGCAACTGGCACTGGTCGAGGCCAAAGGCGCTGTTGTTTTGCTCACTCCAAAGGTATTTAAGCCCCAGATATACCAGAAACTCCTGAATTTCAAGTCTTGTATAATTTACCTCTCAGCAATATTAACCGCAAGATATTCCTTACTCGGTTTAGCCGCTCAAATTATCAAGATTTCCATATACCCCCTGAAAATATCTCCCGTAAAATCCGAGACATTTCAGGCAAAATAATGGAAATGGAAAAACTCTGATTGATCAACTGTATTACGATCCCTGCGAGCATGTATTGTAGCGGGTCGATCAACTGTAGAAGAATGACTTGTTGCTTTCGCTCGGTTGTGCGTACTGAACCTGTGCTCTGTCAAGCGAAACCAGGTATTCAGAAACAATACCAGGCAGAATAACTCATTTATTTCATCTTGATAAACACACAAATATTAAATGCATAAATAGTGATCCTCGTCAGTTTATTAAGCCAGTGTACGTCTATTCATATTGACCATATAACCAGTTTTTCTTCCTCGCCGATGAATCACTGTGCCTTATAAGGGATGACTAATTATTGTGTCATAAGACAAACTCTTTTGTACTTCATATAAATCTGAGTAACCGGTCGCTATTCATGCTGTCTACTCCATCCCCGGAATATAATACATATTTACCTGAAACGCGCAAGAAAAAGTAAACAAACACGAAATTTATCAAATTATTAGAAAAAACATCGTTTCCATAGCAACCTATTATTTCAAGTATAATAACCTGTTTAGATGATGTTAAAACGATTTCTTTATTTAGTCAAAGCAGGTATCTGTAACTGGTTCAAATATCAGGTAATTCCGCATTTTTATTCTTTAATATGTCGGCTTTATAAATCTGCCCCAGGCTTTATTATATTTTGGTCGAAAGCTTGATAAAACATATTGATTATATTAAGTGTTGTATATAATATATGCATTAATACCTATGCATAATATCATACTAAGGCGTTTATATATAATTTATCTCTCACAATTCTTATTTTATTAAAAAGTACATACATTTCCATTAATAAATATCACAAACTCTATTTTACATCTAAGGTTGTCTCGATGATAGAGCCGGATGAAGAATGTTTATTCAATTTGCATTATTTTATATTTATAATAACATGAAAACAGTAAAGAGTATATCTGATGTGAAATACGCGCCAGTCATCAGTAACTGTAATCTGTACTTTAACCTTGTAGATTTGTGTAAAATCATCGCCCAGACCTTTGATTCTATAATTAGAAATTTTGTTTTGAAAAGTTGGAGATTTTACATAGTCAGCCAGAACACATTTAATAATATTACTGCATAGTCAGCTAGTGCACTTTCATTAACAATTCTGCGTAGTGAGCTAGGAGTTCATTAACATTACTGTGTAGACAGCTAGTACACTTTCATTAAGATTACTGCATGGTGAGCTGGTAATCTTATCAACAGTACTGCATAGTCTGCTAGCACACTTTCATTAACATTACTGCATAGTCAGCTAGTACACTTTCATTAAGATTACTGCATAGTCAGCTAGTACACTTTCACTAACATTACTGCATAGTCAGCTAGTACACTTTCATTAAGATTACTGCATGGTGAGCTGGTAATCTTATCAACAGTACTGCATAGTCTGCTAGCACACTTTCATTAACATTACTGCATAATCAGCTAGTACTTTCATTGTCATTGCGACATAGTCCGCTAGTGCTCTCATTAGCATTACTGCATAGTCAGCTAGTACACTTTCATTAACATTAATGCATAGTCAGGTAGTACTTCCATTATCATTTCTACATAGTCCGCTAGTAGGCCTACACTTTGATTAACATTACTGCACAGTCAGCTAATACGTGCATTATCATTACTACATAGTCCGCTAGAACTCCCATTAGCATTACTGCAGAGTAAGCTAGTACGTTCATTAACATTACGACATAGTCCACTAGTACGCTCATTAGCATTATTGCATAGTCAGCTGGTACTCCCATTAGCAGTACTGTATAGTCAGCTGTTACATTTTCATTAACGTTACTGTATGGTAAGCAAACACGCTTTCATGGACATTACTGCATAGTCAGCTATTATACTTTCATTAACCCTACCTGGCCTGGGCTTTTTGGGACCTATCCTGGCCCGGGGGGGGGGGGGGGGGGGCGAAATGGCCCCCCTCCCTAATTATTTTTCTTATCCCTTGAGCTAGGGGGCTGAAACGTACCACACCATACCCTTGGGTCAAGCTCTACCCGAAAGTGTCAAAAACAATCCAAGATGGCCGCTTCGATGACGTCACAGTGACGTCATTTTCACAAACGGCATTTTTTTGTCGATTTTTCGGTCAGATTTTTCGAATTTTTTATTTGTGCAATTTCTCTGTAAAAACTGCACGATAAATTAGTAAATATTAAAGTGATATGAAATAAAATAGTTTTTGTCCACTTTACATCGCGGAAAAGCAGAAATTTTGAAGAAATATGACGGGGGTCATGCAAATAGGCTCAAGATGACCCTAATATGATAAACGATAAAGTCACGGAGTTTCAGTTCTCCATTTTTTGTCTTTCCGGAGATAGCGCAGAAAGTCCCCCCCCCCCCAGACCAGGTAGGGTTAACATTACCGTAAAGGCAGCTAGTACTCTTTCATTAGCATTACTGTATAGTTAGCTAGCACTCTTTCATAAACATTACTGCAAAATCAACTAATAATCTTCCATTAACATGTCTGCATATTCAGCAAGTACACTTCCATTAACAGTACTGCATAATCAGGTATAATGCACCTTCATTACCATTACTGAATTATCAGCTAGTACACCTTCATTACCATTACTACATTACCAGCTAATACACCTTCATTACCATTACTACATTACCAGCTAATCCACCTTCATTACCTTTACTACATTACCAGCTAATACACCTTCATTACCATTACTGAATTATCAGCTAGTACACCTTCATTACCATTACTACATTACCAGCTAATACACCTTCATTACCATTACTGAATTATCAGCTAGTACACCTTCATTACCATTACTACATTACCAGCTAATACACCTTCATTACCATTACTGAATTATCAGCTAGTACACCTTCATTACCATTACTACATTACCAGCTAGTACACCTTCATTACCATTACTACATTACCAGCTAGTACACCTTCATTAGCATTACTGCATAATCTGTTTTTACATAGACAGGAGCCCCTGTTTCATAGTGTATTCTGTGGGGGGGGGGGGGAGAAGGGACGTAACATTTTTTTCTCCATTTTTTAAAATTATTTTTAATATATTTATTAAATGTAGTTGTACTATTGACAAATAGTACATATGCAATAGAGACCCGTCTAGTCTACTACATAGCTAGCACACTATTAACATTACTGCATACTTAGCTAGAACATTTTATCAACATTACTGTATAATCAGCTAGAACACTTTATTAACATTACTGTATAATCAGCAAGTACACTTTCATTACCATTACAGAATATCAATTAGTACACTTCCATTAACAACATTGCAAAATCAGCTCACTATCATTAACATTATTGCATAATCAGCTGTACACTCACATTACCATTTCTAGTGAAAAGTAATCACCGTGGCCGATTTTATAGGCGCAAAGCATCATCATGTGTGAATTAAATTCGGCATCATTATATTTTTCATTCCAAGTTCGCCGTCTTATTATGATAGGTTTTGATTCACTGCTGTAGTTTAGGTGTGAGGTGAGATGGTCATCTCAGAATTTCTGATGTAGCGGATTAAAAATGATGCTGATCTAAGTACATACTGCTTAGTAAGCTGGTACACTTTCATTATCATTACTGTTGAATTTGAATTTCCCATTTTGTGCGATTGTTATCTAATCGTGGAACCCACTTGCTCTTGACGCAGTATGACGGCATTAGAGGAAATCAGTTGATCAATGACAAAGGACAAAGGGTGAGATATTTAAAGACGAGCCTACTCACCCGTATAAAACCTAAAGCCCAACTCACACTACGAACAGTTTGTTGTATTGGAACAAAAATACTGTTGAGAACATGTTTTGTCTGCAGTATGAGGTGCCCAGAAACAGAAAACATATGTTCGGAACATATGTTCGTGAGATCAAACTTGTTTGATATTGCGAACATGTTTTGCCCTGAAAGAAGTTTTTGTCTTCAGTGTGTGGTGATCGCGAACATTTTGCCGAACATTTACCAACAGTTATCCAACCAACTGGCAGCTGTCGGTTATGTGACGAAGCCGCTCTCACATGACACAACAAAATGACCTCGCTGCTCGATCGCAGCGACTGGCGGTCAAGAGAAAATGTTCGCAGTGTGAGGTTACCACGAACAAAACACGAGCAAAGTGTATAGTTGCTGATACCTACCATATCGTTCCATCGTGCTTTCGCCCTGTATTCGATGCGATGGTACGATGCGATGACACGATGGCACTATGCAATGGTACCATGGCACGATGCGATGATATGATGATACCACGCGATGGTACGATCGTCGGACGGCACGATGACACGTTGGCACGATAGTACCATCGCATCGTACCATCATATCACCTCAGTGTGCCATCGCATCGTACCACCGTATACCATCGTCCTCGTAAAAATAGTGCGATAGTACGATGGTACGACATGGCAAGTATCAGTCGCCATACTTGTAGTTGCGTTTGACAATCCAAATTGTGATATTGTGTGTCAGACATTCACTAATTATTTCGCATTAACACCGGTGTCACGATTAGAATCCTACTCTAGATATCAGGCAGATAATGTACATGTCATGCAGGTTCTCATTGATTTGATCGCTATATTCATAATACTCTCTTGTATGCATGCTTTGGATGGATTTTATATCATTATCAAACGGTAAAAAAATTGAACATAATTATGTGTGATTTATTAATAGAATAGTCAGATAATTATTAAAAGCTTGAGAGGTATGCGATGAATTGGACTTTCACATTACTTCATTCTCCCCAGAGTGCAATAGGCTGATTTCCAATGTCTAATGTTATTTAATATACCGTACCATATGAAACAGAATTTATATAATTCTTGCGAAATATGAAATAAAAACTGTGGTCACCATACTCTTTTTAAATGGCCGTAGTATAGCATATAAATGGCGCCTTTTCGGGCCTATCCGGGCAAAACTTGGATGGGGGAATTGGAGTTAGAAAATATATTTGTGGATCATCTTCAATTGAAATGTTGCCTTTTGCTGGAAATGAATAAGTATGAATTTTAGGGGACATCAAACTCTATCCTAAGGAGCCCCCTTAGCCGCCCAACTTTTTGTCAGACATGTTTCACTTTGGAATACGGATGAATGGTTATGTTGTGGCAGATAACAATAATTTGTTTACTTTTATCCTATTTTGATACTATTGTTAGAAAATTCAGCCTGTTTTGGAAAATTCCAACAATCCTATGATATAGCTCCATAGCAAGATTGAAATGAACGTGTTCTACTACCTTGAGGCCACATAAGTGAAATATCAGACCATTGTAATTGTTCTCCTTGGGTGAAGATTATATGCTGATAGTCTAACTAGAGAAAACACATAAATTCTCTGTGGTGGCTGGTATCTGCCATGTCGTATCATCCTACTATCGCCATATTTTTACTGGAGCGATGGTACGATGGTACGATGCGATGGCACGATGCGATGGTACGATGGCACGATGCGATGATACGATGGCACGATGCGATGGTACGATGGTACGATGGTACGATGCGATGGCACGATGCGATGGTACGATGCGATGGTACGATGGCACGATGCGATAATACGATGGCACGATGCGATGGTACAATGGAAATTCATCCATCGTACCATCGCATCGTACCATCGTATCATCGTGCCATCGCACCATCGCGCTTAGGAAGAGTTGCTCAACTCGCTTGACCAAACGGAAGTCATGCGTAAATAAATTATATTAATTGATTTTTAATTGTTTTCATCGTACTGTCGTGTTATGTTTGAATACACATCGTGATTTCATCATACCATCGCACCTTCGTACCATCGTGCCATCGTATCATTGTACCATCGTATCATCCTACCATCGTACCATCGTATCATCGTACCATCGTACTATCGTATCATCGTATCATCGTGCCATCGTACTATCGTATCATCGTATCATCGTACCATCGTATCATCGTACTATCGTGCCATCGTACTATCGTATCATCGTATCATCGTACCATCGTACTATCGTATCATCGTATCATCGTACCATCGTATCATCGTACTATCGTGCCATCGTACTATCGTATCATCGTATCATCGTACCATCGTGCCATCGTATCATTGTGCATCGTACCATCGTATCATCGTATCATCGTACCATCGTGCCATCGTATCATCGTACCATCGTACCATCGTAATATCGAACCATCCTGCTATATTTATTTAAATACCCAACGTTATGTACCATTGATGGATGGAGATGACTTTCAGCACAGGGGCTCGTTATTGTTGTTGAATAGGTTGATTGGGCGAGGAGATAAACTATTCTTTACTCACTCGATTCCCCCACCCGCTATCACCTGATTAACTAATTAACAAAGGCAAAGGCCCTGAGAAGCCCTAGTAGTAGCAAAAGTGTACATTCGTGTCTATTCGGCTGCAGCCTGGGCTACAGTCAGGACGGAGAAGGCCGCAGTCTGTTTGGAATGGGCCACGTGAGGTGGCATAGTGAAGCACTCGTGGGGGAGTATCCGACTGAATGGGTGAATGGTGAAAGTACGGCTATGACGCGCATGCGCAGTGGAAAAAAGTGCATTGGAATGGAAGTTTTGGAGTCGAGATGGACCAATGTTGGTCCGAATGGGTCGTGTGAGGTGGAGGAGCATCCGACAGAATGAGTGTATTGTGAAAGTAGGACTATGGTCAGCATGCGCAGATAGGGAATTGTTTGAAAAGTGCATTGGAATTGACGTTTTGGGGTCGAGAAGGACCAATATTGGTCCGAATGGGTCGCGTGAGGTATACCAGTCAAGCAGTCGTGAAGTAGAGTCAGACTTGGAGTGATATGCGCCTGTGCACTCGCGAAGTAGTAGAGAAAGGGGAGATTCGCAAGTGCAAAGGAACGCGTTTAGTGAGAGGTGGCCATGTTAGCTCTGGCTACCCGGTAGAGCTACCGAGGAGGAGGAGGAATGGGACTGAGTGAATGAGTGAGTGAGTGTGAGTGAGGAGGAAGAGAAGTGGAGGTGGAGGAGGAATGGGGTTGAGTGAGTGGGTGAGTGAGATAGTGTGTGAGTGAGTGAGTGAGTGAGTGAGTGAGTGGTCATATAAAGTCGTTTCTAAACCATTAGCCTCAGGTTGTATCCAAACATGAGTGGTATCCTATTGAAGCTCTTATCGGGTAGAGCCAGATTGGAAGTGATATGTGCGTGCGCACTGAGGAATAGTAGAGAAAGGTGAGTTTCGGAGGTGCTGATTATGCACCAAACACTTCAATGTTATATGCATAGCAATGCCTGCAGCGAGAGAAGAATCTCACGCAACGCTTTGACGCATATATTAGCGCCTTAACGCCTATCTTAACGCCTTGGCGCTTTATCTTAACGCCTTAACGCCCTAGCAGACAGATGAAAGAGAGAAATATCAAATCGTTATAGTTTTCATATAGTTTATTCTCCCCAATGTTACATCATATCCAAGCTGGGAGAGCCGCGTTGGATATGTTTACAATTCAAGTATGCTCTTGTCCAATCAGAAGCCGGCATTTCGGAAAGTTCAATCTTCGGCTATGTTTGCTCTGACCCGTTTGCTCTAATCGTCGTCTGCCAGGCCAGGATACTGTAACGGCAACATGTCCTGGAACAGCTGTTTGCGCATTTTCATCGCATTTTGCAGGGCCTCGGTGACGCGTGGTCTTCGGCCCCCAAACGTCCATTCCAATGCCCTTTTCCCACAATTCCCTGTCTGCGCATGCGCGCCATAGCCTTACTTTCACGACCCGCTCATCCCGTGGGATGCTACGCCACGAGTGCTCACTATGACACCTTCCACGACCCCGAAACGTCCACCACAACTGACTGTGACCACGCATGCGGAGTGAGAACTTTTCAGCGAAATTTATCCCATGGCCACGAGACTCCTACCATCGTCTTCTACAGGGTGAGATAGAGAAAGCAAGTACCCCACACACCTTAGTAAAATCCACAAGTTGGTCTGTTGGCTGATGGAAGGACAAAAAGTTGACAGCTGACAGTCCGTGCCATGTGGGGTACCAGAAAAGTGATGTTTTCGTAATTTTTCTTCAAAATTCCTGTTTTTCTTTGAAGAAAAGTTGACAAAAGCTAGTTTATTTCACATTATTATTTGGTAATGTATCATACAGATTTAGTGACGGCCATCTTGGTCTTTTTGCTAGTAAAGTTTGACCCAAAGATATAGTGTGGTATGTTTCAGCACTCTAGCCTTAGGGATAGCCACAATATATAGGAGGGTCAGCGGGAGGAGGGGCCACTGCCCCCCCCCCCACTTTCCAGACATCCGATACACTCCAAATCGCCCAGGCCGGATAGGGTTAACGAACTGAGGTGGGGTGGGGAGATGGAGGAGAGAGTGTAGATTTTTCTTGAAGCGGGTGGGAGATGTTATTGGTTATGATAACAACTCCGGTTGATGGTAAGAACATTCATCATATTTGACTTTATTCTAGCTTCTATCAACATGAAACAAAAAATGATAATATTATGAATATTAATAATGGTTTTAGTGGCTCTTCTCAATGCCATGCTTTGTTCGAAAATTAACGTCGCGTTACTTGACGTTACTTGCACCATTTCTATAAACAATCACGTTGATAGGCAACCATAGTGTGAAACTGCCAATAGTGGGGGGGGGGGAGGTCGAGTGAGTAAAGAAAAGTTTATTTACTTCATTGATCCCTCGCCCAATCAACCTAATCAACAGCAATAACGAGCCCCTGTGCTAAGAGTCATCTCCATCCATCAACGATACATAATGGTGTGTATTCAAATGTAGTACGATGGTACGATGTGATAAATACTTAAGAGTGGATTTATCATTTACAAATAAACAACAATTAATTTAATTGTTATGGTTGTTGATGTTATACCACGATACTGATTCAGGTTGGTGTGTTTGTTATATTCAGGTTGATGCTAAAATATTGTTTACCTCAGTAGTAGGGAAAGTGGATTTCAACGCAGGTTTTCCAGGGAGGTAACTCTTGGTTCCCCTTTTTCCGCCAGGGGGCGCCACCAGTCCCGTATGACGTCACCTCCGGTCTGGGTGAATGGAGCGTGACCTGTGAACATGATAGGATATGTACTGACCTGTCTGTGGGGTTTTTCCACAATGTCGTTCACCTCCGTGTCTTTTCGGTGACGTCCGTGTCTTTTCGGTGAGGTCCGCATATATGATAGGATATGTACTGACCTGTCTGTGGGGTTTTTCCACAATGTTGTTCACCTCCGTGTCTTTTCGGTGACGTCCGTGTTTTTTCGGTGACGTCCGTGGGAACATGATAGGCCATGTACTGACCTGTCTGTGGGGTTTTTCCCGCCAGAATTTCGCTGTCGTCTGCTTGGGGTTGTCACGTGCCGAACACCTGGCTCCCCCGAACTGCAACATTGTTGCACGTTCGCTACAATGTTGCGGCGACCGTGAACACCTGGTCTGGCATCTGCGTGAGTGAGTTCACGTGCCGAACACCTGGCTCCCCGAGATCAATGTCCAGACTTGTTCTGGGTTGTGCAGTTCTGCCATGCAGAGGATGGGTACTAGGAATGCATATTAAATCTATAGACAAAGTGTATGGAAATAGACGTTTTGGGGTCTAGGTGGGCCACTAGTGGGTCGATGGAGTCGTATGAGGTATCAATGTGAAGCATTCGTGAAGGGGCATCTGATGGGCTGGGTGAGGGGTTGAAATATTGTCATTCTACGCATGCGCGGTAGACAAAGGGTACGGAAATAGCCGTTTTGAGGTCTAGGTGGGCCACTAATGGTCCGATTGGGTCGAGTGAGGTATCAATGTGAAGCCTATGTGAGGGAGCATCTGATGGGCTGGGTGGGGGGTTGGAATATCGTCATTCTGCGCATGCGCGGTAGACAAAGGGCATGGAAATAGACGTGTTGAGGCCTAGGTGGGCCACTAGTGGGTCGATGGAGTCGTATGAGGTATCAATGTGAAGCATTCGTGAAGGGGCATCTGATGGGCTGGGTGAGGGATTGAAATATTGTCATTCTACGCATGCGCGGTGGACAAAGGGTAGGAAATAGCCGTTTTGGGGTCTAGGTGGGCCACTAATGGTCCGATTGGGTCGAGTGAGGTATCAATGTGAAGCCTATGTGAGGGAGCATCTGATGGGCTGGGTGGGGGTTGGAATATCGTCATTCTGCGCATGCGCGGTAGACAAAGGGCATGGAAATAGACGTTTTGAGGCCTAGGTGGGCCACTAGTGGGTCGATGGAGTCGTATGAGGTATCAATGTGAAGCATTTGTGAAGGCGCATCTGATGGGCTGGGTGTGGGATTAAAATATTGTCATTCTGCGCATGCTCGGTAGACAAAGGGTATGGAAATAGACGTTTTGGGGTCTAGGTGGGCCACTAATGGTCCGATTGGGTCGAGTGAGGTATCAATGTGAAGCCTATGTGAGGGCGCATCAGACAGGCTGGGTGTGGGGTTGAAATATCGTCATTCTGCGCATGCGCGGTAGACAAGGGGCATGGAAATAGCCGTTTTGGGGTCTAAGTGGGCCACTAACGGACCGATGGGGTCGAGTGAGGTATCAATGTGAAGCCTATTTGAGGGGGCAACCGATGGGGTGGATGTGGGGTGGGAATATCGTCATTCTGCGCATGCGCAATAGACAAAGGGTATGGAAATAGACGTTTTGGGATCTAGGGGAGCCACTAGTGGGCCGATTGGATCGAGTGAGGTATCAATGTTAAGCCTATGTGAGGGGGCATCTGATGGGGTGGGTGCGGGGTTGAAATATCGTCACTCTGCGCATGCGCAGTGGACAAAGGGTAAGGAAATAGACGTTTTGGGGTCTAGGTGGGCCACTAGTGAGCCGATGGGATCGAGTGAGGTATCCAGGTGAAACCCATGTGAGGGGGCTAGACTAGGGTGTCGTTTCCATTCTGCTGCGCAGGTCACGTGGGTTGTGACGTCACTTTCGGTTATCACCTCCAAACCCAGAAGAGTTCCAATTTTGCCTCAGACGTAGAGTCCGGATTTTCAACATCCGGTTTTTTTCCCGTCCCGGCCCGCCCCGACCGCAGAGCGCGCCCGCGGGTTATCCGGAAGTGCGCGGCATCACCGGAAGTGCGTGGGTGAATCCGCAGCGCGCGCGCATGAAGACCCTCATACATACCCCAATGCAGGCACAGACGTCAAGTGCCCGGGTGATAGACACGGACGTCACCGAGAAAAACACATACAACTCGTCGCATACAGTCGCCCCCCTCAAGACCCTCATACATACCCGAAAAGACACGGACGTTACCGAAAAGACACAGACGTCACCGAAAAGACACGAACTTCACCGAAAAGACACGGACGTACCCGAAAAGACACGAAGGTGAACGACATTGTGGAAAAACCCCACAGACAGGTCAGTACATGCATTCCTATCATGTTTCCTACCCAGCTTACGCCCGATTCACGCATAATAAAAGGATTGATCTGTAATCTGTGTTGTTGTTGCTCTCTTTTTTGGACTAACCCATCAGAATAGTTCGTATCACGGACTCCACCCGTAGAACTACGTCTAGGCGCGCATGTGTGACATGGTCTATAAAACACGTCTCTCTGGATCCCACACCTCTATTCCTACGGTTTCAGAACCACGACGGACACCCGTCCCTATGCGACTCGCATTTTACAGCATGCGACCGTGGTTAGTTCACTCACGGGTTACCGAGCAGTGATTCGGCCCATGTTTTCAGATGGCGACGACAACGAGGGGCGACGCCAGATCCTGAACGAGTTCACAGAAGCGGTCCTCGACAGAGTGCACTCGATGGAGAGGTGTGCCATCACTCACCACTACTGGACTATGACAGCCATCCTTGATGCCCGGACTATGGACCACGAGCGCTCACGCCGGAACCAGCGACGGCTCGTTGGCCTAGTCATGGTCTGTGCCCTGTTGACCCTGGCGCTGTGGCATTGACAGTGGGACCTGACTATAAATACGAGGGTCAAACACAGTGTGCGTCCTTCACCGATCGTCATTGGGTCAACCATGTCACCAGTTCTACGAGCCATCCTTCCCATTACACCTTGGGTGGGGTTACACGTCTATGAAGATAAAGTCACCCTCGTGGAAGACCGTGGAGATGTTTGCTGGTCGCGCGCTGAGACCGTATCGAATACGGTCACGCTACACCGTGAAGGCTGAACCAAATTTAAACGGGTGTTGAGCGGTGAGCTGGTAATAATGTAAACACATCCACAGTGGCGCCCCCAGCTGGGGTGTGTGTGTTTGATGATGGGGATAATAAAAAGAATTAATACCACAGCATGGTTGACTTTGTCTCTGTTCGATATTCAGGAGGCAGCCCGGAAAAGGATAAAAAGAGCAGAGTTGTGGGTTCTAGCATTAGTTGTACATGATGTCTGCGCGAGTACGGAAGCACGCTCCGACGCTCATCTATTGAAGACGGCCCCACCCGAGTTGGTCCGAACCATTGTACGCGGTGCGGACCCTGACCTTGTACGCTGTCTGTGCGAGATCGGGTACAACCTGTTAAAAGGCAACGTTCCACTGACTCCGGCTCAGAAGACCAAGTTGGCCAAGCATAAGACAGGTCTCCGAACCCTAGTCCAGAAGCGAGTCTCTCAAACACAAAAGAAAAAGGTGTTACAGAAAGGCGGCTTTCTCGGGGCCATCTTAGCACCGTTGGCCGCTTCCGTGTTGGGTCCAGTATTGGGTGGACTCTTCGGCCGACAATGAACCACACGAAAAAAATGGTCCTCGTCGAACCACGGTTCCTTCAAAACCTCCAATCGCCCTACCCTGTTCCACCTACGGTGAAGACCATAAACACCCTCGATGGAGAGATGCAAAAACAGAAGCCGTGTAGAAGCCACATCGATCTCCACACCAAGCTACACACCTACACCAAGTACACCCACTACGTCTGAAAACCCACCGGATTTCATCCCTCACAGTGAACAGACAACGACGACCGACGTTGTACCCACCACCACCACTCCAGTTCACTCGTACGAAATTTACAAGAGCGGGTTACCACGACGGCGCATACAGCTCGAACCATGGACCCTCGGTGGCAGCATCCCTTCACTTGCGTCATCGCAGGACCGACGGGCTCCGCCAAAACGCACTTCGTCAGAAAGCTCCTTCAACACGCCGACAGCATGATCACCCCACCCATTGCCCGAGTCGTGTGGTGTTATGGAGAATGGCAGGCAGCGTATGCAGCAATGCCCCATATCACGTTCGTGGAAGGCCTACCCAACCTGGCCGATTTGGAACTTGACACCTTGGTGGTTCTGGATGATCTCATGGCGGAGACGGATGCGCGGGTCACCCAACTCTTTACCAAAGGCAGCCATCATCGACGGCTCAGCATCATCTACATTGTGCAGAATCTGTTGAGTAAAAACAAAGAACATCGGAACATCAGCTTAAATGCCCACTACCTGGTGGTCTTCAAAACCCCGAGAGATACCACTCGACTGCTGCACCTGGCGAGACAGATGTATCCCGACCGCACACCGTTTGGGTTGGAAGCCTTCAAAGATGCGACAACCCCTCAGCACGGGTATATGCTCTTCGACCTCAAGCAAGCCACCCCCGACCACCTTCGACTACGGACCGGCATCTTTCCCGCAGACACCCACCACGTGTACATGCAAAAATAATGTAAACACATCCACAGTGGCGCCCCCAGCTGGGGTGTGTGTGTTTGATGATGGGGATAATAAAAAGAATTAATACCACAGCATGGTTGACTTTGTCTCTGTTCGATATTCAGGAGGTAGCCCGGAAAAAGGATAAAAAGAGCAGAGTTGTGGGTTCCAGCATTAGTTGTACATGATGTCTGCGCGAGTACGGAAGCACGCTCCGACGCTCCGTGTATTGAAGACGGCCCCACCCGAGTTGGTCCGAACCATTGTACGCGGTGCGGACCCTGACCTTGTACGCTGTCTGTGCGAGATCGGGTACAACCTGTTAAAAGGCAACGTTCCACTGACTCCGGCTCAGAAGACCAAGTTGGCCAAGAATAAGACAGGTCTCCGAACCCTAGTCCAGAAGCGAGTCTCTCAAACGCAAAAGAAAAAGGTGTTACAGAAAGGCGGCTTTCTCGGGGCCATCTTAGCACCGTTGGCCGCTTCCGTCTTGGGTCCAGTTTTGGGTGAACTCTTCGGCCGACAATGAACCACACGAAAAAAAATGGTCCTCGTCGAACCACGGTTCCTTCAAAACCTCCAATCGCCCTACCCTGTTCCACCTACGGTGAAGACCATAAACACCCTCGATGGAGAGATGCAAAAACAGAAGCCGTGTAGAAGCCACATCGAGCTCCACACCAAGCTACACACCTACACCAAGTACACCCACTACGTCTGAAAACTCACCGGATTTCATCCCTCACAGTGAACAGACAACGACGACCGACGTTGTACCCACCACCATCATCACTCACAGTGAACAGACAACGACGACCGACGTTGTACCCACCACCACCACTCCAGTTCACTCGTACGAAATTTACAAGAGCGGGTTACCACGACGGCGCATACAGCTCGAACCATGGACCCTCGGTGGCAGCATCCCTTCACTTGCGTCATCGCAGGACCGACGGGCTCCGCCAAAACGCACTTCGTCAGAAAGCTCCTTCAACACGACGACTGCATGATCACCCCACCCATTGCCCGAGTCGTGTGGTGTTATGGAGAATGGCAGGCAGCGTATGCAGCAATGCCCCATATCACGTTCGTGGAAGGCCTACCCAACCTGGCCGATTTGGAACAGGATACCTTGGTGGTTCTGGATGATCTCATGGCGGAGACGGATGCGCGGGTCACCCAACTCTTTACCAAAGGCAGCCATCATCGACGGCTCAGCATCATCTACATTGTGCAGAATCTGTTGAGTAAAAACAAAGAACATCGGAACATCAGCTTAAATGCCCACTACCTGGTGGTCTTCAAAAACCCGAGAGATACCACTCGACTGCTGCACCTGGCGAGACAGATGTATCCCGACCGCACACCGTTTGGGTTGGAAGCCTTCAAAGATGCGACAACCCCTCAGCAAGGGTATATGCTCTTCGACCTCAAGCAAGCCACCCCCGACCACCTTCGACTACGGACCGGCATCTTTCCCGCAGACACCCACCACGTGTACATGCAAAAATAATGTAAACACATCCACAGTGGCGCCCCCAGCTGAGGTGTGTGTGTTTGATGATGGGGATAATAAAAAGAATTAATACCACAGCATGGTTGACTTTGTCTCTGTTCGATATTCAGGAGGTAGCCCGGAAAAAGGATAAAAAGAGCAGAGTTGTGGGTTCCAGCATTAGTTGTACATGATGTCTGCGCGAGTACGGAAGCACGCTCCGACGCTCCGTGTATTGAAGACGGCCCCACCCGAGTTGGTCCGAACCATTGTACGCGGTGCGGACCCTGACCTTGTACGCTGTCTGTGCGAGATCGGGTACAACCTGTTAAAAGGCAACGATCCACTGACTCCGGCTCAGAAGACCAAGTTGGCCAAGAATAAGACAGGTCTCCGAACCCTAGTCCAGAAGCGAGTCTCTCAAACGCAAAAGAAAAAGGTGTTACAGAAAGGCGGCTTTCTCGGGGCCATCTTAGCACCGTTGGCCGCTTCCGTCTTGGGTCCAGTTTTGGGTGAACTCTTCGGCCGACAATGAACCACACGAAAAAAAATGGTCCTCGTCGAACCACGGTTCCTTCAAAACCTCCAATCGCCCTACCCTGTTCCACCTACGGTGAAGACCATAAACACCCTCGATGGAGAGATGCAAAAACAGAAGCCGTGTAGAAGCCACATCGAGCTCCACACCAAGCTACACACCTACACCAAGTACACCCACTACGTCTGAAAACTCACCGGATTTCATCCCTCACAGTGAACAGACAACGACGACCGACGTTGTACCCACCACCATCATCACTCACAGTGAACAGACAACGACGACCGACGTTGTACCCACCACCACCATTCCAGTTCACTCGTACGAAATTTACAAGAGCGGGTTACCACGACGGCGCATACAGCTCGAACCATGGACCCTCGGTGGCAGCATCCCTTCACTTGCGTCATCGCAGGACCGACGGGCTCCGCCAAAACCCACTTCGTCAGAAAGCTCCTTCAACACGACGACTGCATGATCACCCCACCCATTGCCCGAGTCGTGTGGTGTTATGGAGAATGGCAGGCAGCGTATGCAGCAATGCCCCATATCACGTTCGTGGAAGGCCTACCCAACCTGGCCGATTTGGAACAGGATACCTTGGTGGTTCTGGATGATCTCATGGCGGAGACGGATGCGCGGGTCACCCAACTCTTTACCAAAGGCAGCCATCATCGACGGCTCAGCATCATCTACATTGTGCAGAATCTGTTGAGTAAAAACAAAGAACATCGGAACATCAGCTTAAATGCCCACTACCTGGTGGTCTTCAAAACCCCGAGAGATACCACTCGACTGCTGCACCTGGCGAGACAGATGTATCCCGACCGCACACCGTTTGGGTTGGAAGCCTTCAAAGATGCGACAACCCCTCAGCACGGGTATATGCTCTTCGACCTCAAGCAAGCCACCCCCGACCACCTTCGACTACGGACCGGCATCTTTCCCGCAGACACCCACCACGTGTACATGCAAAAATAATCCACAGTGGCGCCCCCAGCTGGGGTGTGTGTGTTTGATGATGGGGATAATAAAAAGAATTAATACCACAGCATGGTTGACTTTGTCTCTGTTCGATATTCAGGAGGCAGCCCGGAAAAGGATAAAAAGAGCAGAGTTGTGGGTTCTAGCATTAGTTGTACATGATGTCTGCGCGAGTACGGAAGCACGCTCCGACGCTCCGTGTATTGAAGACGGCCCCACCCGAGTTGGTCCGAACCATTGTACGCGGTGCGGACCCTGACCTTGTACGCTGTCTGTGCGAGATCGGGTACAACCTGTTAAAAGGCAACGTTCCACTGACTCCGGCTCAGAAGACCAAGTTGGCCAAGCATAAGACAGGTCTCCGAACCCTAGTCCAGAAGCGGGTCCCTCAAACACAAAAGAAAAAGGTGTTACAGAAAGGCGGCTTTCTCGGGGCCATCTTAGCACCGTTGGCCGCTTCCGTGTTGGGTCCAGTTTTGGGTGGACTCTTCGGCCGACAATGAACCACACGAAAAAAATGGTCCTCGTCGAACCACGGTTCCTTCAAAACCTCCAATCGCCCTACCGTGTTCCACCTACGGTGAAGACCATAAACACCCTCGATGGAGAGATGCAAAAACAGAAGCCGTGTAGAAGCCACATCGATCTCCACACCAAGCTACACACCTACACCAAGTACACCCACTACGTCTGAAAACGCACCGGATTTCATCCCTCACAGTGAACAGACAACGACGACCGACGTTGTACCCACCACCACCACTCCAGTTCACTCGTACGAAATTTACAAGAGCGGGTTACCACGACGGCGCATACAGCTCGAACCACGGACCCTCGGTGGCAGCATCCCTTCACTTGCGTCATCGCAGGACCGACGGGCTCCGGCAAAACGCACTTCGTCAGAAAGCTCCTTCAACACGCCGACAGCATGATCACCCCACCCATTGCCCGAGTCGTGTGGTGTTATGGAGAATGGCAGGCAGCGTATGCAGCAATGCCCCATATCACGTTCGTGGAAGGCCTACCCAACCTGGCCGATTTGGAACCCGACACCTTGGTGGTTCTGGATGATCTCATGGCGGAGACGGATGCGCGGGTCACCCAACTCTTTACCAAAGGCAGCCATCATCGACGGCTCAGCATCATCTACATTGTGCAGAATCTGTTGAGTAAAAACAAAGAACATCGGAACATCAGCTTAAATGCCCACTACCTGGTGGTCTTCAAAAACCCGAGAGATACCACTCGACTGCTGCACCCGGCGAGACAGATGTATCCTGACCGCACACCGTTTGCGTTGGAAGCCTTCAAAGATGCGACAACCCCTCAGTACGGGTATATGCTCTTCGACATCAAGCAAGCCACCCCCGACCACCTTCGACTACGGACCGGCATATTTCGCGCAGACACCCACCACGTGTACATGCAAAAATAATGTAAACACATCCACAGTGGCGCCCCCGGCTGGGGTGTGTGTGTTTGATGATGGGGATAATAAAAAGAATTAATACCACAGCATGGTTGACTTTGTCTCTGTTCGATATTCAGGAGGTAGCCCGGAAAAAGGATAAAAAGAGCAGAGTTGTGGGTTCCAGCATTAGTTGTACATGATGTCTGCGCGAGTACGGAAGCACGCTCCGACGCTCCGTGTATTGAAGACGGCCCCACCCGAGTTGGTCCGAACCATTATACGCGGTGCGGACCCTGACCTTGTACGCTGTCTGTGCGAGATCGGGTACAACCTGTTAAAAGGCAACGTTCCACTGACTCTGGCTCAGAAAACCAAGTTGGCCAAGCATAAGACAGGTCTCCGAACCCTAGTCCAGAAGCGAGTCTCTCAAACACAAAAGAAAAAGGTGTTACAGAAAGGCGGCTTTCTCGGGGCCATCTTAGCACCGTTGGCCGCTTCCGTGTTGGGTCCAGTATTGGGTAGACTCTTCGGCCGACAATGAACCACACGAAAAAAATGGTCCTCGTCGAACCACGGTTCCTTCAAAACCTCCAATCGCCCTACCCTGTTCCACCTACGGTGAAGACCATAAACACCCTCGATGGAGAGATGCAACAGATCTTACAGAGTCCGGGGTTAAGCGACAGTGAGAAAGTACAACGGTACAATTAGACGCTTCAACGGTACATGCCGTTCATGGACCAATACAAAACCCTCTCTACCCCAGCACCACCACCATCACCACCACGTGACACACCGCCGACCTCAGCACCGCTCCAACAGCCGCCATTACCAGGGGTACAGAATCAGGTGGTCCCCGGGACCCACATGGCGGATTTGCTGAATGACCTGATGCGTCAACGCAGGTCGCACACGGATCCTCGAGGATGGGAGTTCTTCGCCCAAGGCTTGAAAGACATGCATGTACCACAGGAATTGGTGGGGAATCCCCACCGCTGGGCCTTTATGCAGCGGACCCAGTAATCGCCGAGTGACCTACTACCTTCTTGGGAAGAAGAATGGGAACCGGAGTCACCCCTAAAAACGCCACCACCACAACGGGCACCTTCTTTGCAGACCTTTAAAAAACTACCCTTGATCAAGACACCCCACATCTCCAGAGCCGTGACACGTAGCAAGTCACCGCGACGAACACGACGCCGGACACAACCGCCCAAGTCCTGGAACATCTATTAAAACCAACAGCAGCAGCAGGACAGCTCAATCGCCATGTTTTACCTCACCCTACCCAGTAACAGTTCGCTGGATGTGTTTCCTGACAACACCTTGGCAAAGTACGTCACCCAGTTACCGCAACCGTTGCATTTACTTGGACGATGGGAATGTGGCCTCGTGGATATCCAATACCCTTACTCGTGGTACAACGTGCGAGCCAATGAAGTGTGGTACGAGGTGACCTACGAAGGCAAAAACACCCGACTCACCCTCCCCGAAGGCCAATACGATACCCCCAAGGAGTTCATGCAGGGACGGACAAGACTGTTCCATTATAAGGCTCTACGGGAGGTCACGAATGTTTCAAAACCCATCAAATCCTTTCTCTTCAAGAATCACGTGGACTTCGATTACAACGCACACAACGGCAAGGCACAGATCCTCCTCACCGCCAACGTGAGTGTCGTACTGAGTCCTATCCTACAGCAAATGCTGGGTCTCACTCACGCGACCTACACGGGTCCATCCGAGGACCATGGCCAGACCCCGATGGATATGAAGTCGGGTATGTACGGACTCTACGTCTATTTGGACGTAGTCGACAACCACATCGTGGGCGATATCAACACACCTCTGGTACGGGTGGTCCCCATTAAAAAGACGTATGGAGATCAAGTCACCCACAGTTTCACCCACATGCTCTACCTACCTGTACGACAAACTGACATCAACACTATCACGGTGGATATAAGAGATGACACGGGACGACCGGTGGCATCCGAACGAGGAAAAGTGGTGCTGACACTTCATTTTCGACAAGCACGTGCTCTCCACTTTGTATAATGAAGGTCCCTTACGAGTGTGATGCACGCAGCTATATGGACTATCATGCCCAACAGGCCGGGGGTGGCTTTCCCGTCTTTAGTGGTGCACGCATGCAACGAGGACATGGCCTGGGGAACATACTCGGGAGCATCGTCAAAACGTTCCTGCCCTTGGTGACGCGTGGAGTGAAAGCGATCGGCAAACAAGCAGTACGCAGCGGACTGCAAGTGGCCGGTGATGTCTTGGAGGGTACGGCACCCAAAGAAGCCTTGAAACGGCGGGCCAAAGAAGCGGGAGGCGTCTTGGGCGCCAAAGCACAACGCACCGTAGGGAATAAAAGACCTGCACCACCGAGACCACGCACCAGTCGACGACCGACCCAGCGACGACGCACATCGAAGACCCAGGATATCTTTTCTTAACCATGTCCTTGATCCATGCAGAGTCCTGCCCCTCCACCAACAGTGAATTTGATTTGTGGACCATGCCGCCCACACAAACCAGTGCCGAACAAGGATTATGGGTGGAGCATCTCCCGCTCTCCAGCATCAACGAAACAGGGCCCATCGAGTTCACCATCAGTAATGCGGATACGGCCTATGTGGATTTAGCCCATACATACTTGTATGTGAAAGCCAAGGTGGTCAATGGGGATGGCTCCAGAATCATCCAAGCTGCAACGGTGGGCCCGACGAATCTCTGGCTGCACTCGATGTTTCAACAACTGGATATTTTTCTCAGCGACAAACTCAACAGTGACTCGACCAACACGTACCCCTATCGAGCCTACATCGAGATACTGTTGTCGTATGGACGAGAGGCTAAAAAATCTCAGCTGACAGCCGCTTTATTCTACCAGGACACAGCCGAGCACATGGACACGGAAGACAATGAAGGATATAACAAACGGAAGGCTTTCACTGCGAACGGCGCCTCGGTGGATCTCATGGGTCGACTACACGCAGACATTTTCATGCAAGACCGGTACCTCTTGAACAAGATCCCCATCACAATCCGAATGATACGGGCGCCTCCG
Organism: Hanleya hanleyi; assembly: GCA_036873755.1. Taxonomy (NCBI): domain Eukaryota; kingdom Metazoa; phylum Mollusca; class Polyplacophora; order Lepidopleurida; family Hanleyidae; genus Hanleya; species Hanleya hanleyi. Next base: position 90,371 of record JAVTVY010028847.1, read on the forward strand.
ACCTTCGCCTTGATGGCCACTAACGTAGACGGGCATGCAGCTGACTATAAGATTGTCATCCAAGACGCAGTCCTGTATGTCCGAAAAGTGAAACCGAATCCAGTCGTTCAATTGGGACACATGAAAGCCTTGGAAACAAAACCAGCCCAGTACCCTTTCCCACGTGTACAAACCAAAGTGTTCTCTGTGCCTGCTGGAAATATGAGCACCAACAAAGAAAACCTGTTCCTGGGGGAACTACCCAAGCGATTGATCCTGGCCTGTGTGGAAAATACCAGTTTCAGCGGAGCATACACAGAGAACCCGTTTGACTTTAAACATTCCGGCATCAATTTTGTGGCCCTGCATGTGGATGGACAACAGGTTCCAGCTACGGCCTTAACACCGAACTTTGGGCGCAGGAATTTCATTCGAGCCTATCAGAGCCTGTTTACAGCCACCGGTCAAATCAACCAGGACGAAGGGAATATGATCAGTCGGGAGCACTACGCGAACGGATACACGTTGTTCTGTTTCGGTCTGACCCCCACCTTAGACCACCAGCATTTACGGTTGGAAATCCACTTTGCACGAGCCCTCGGGACCACCGTCAATGTGATCTGCTACGCCGAGTTTGACAACATCATTCAAGTGGACAAGGCGCGCAACGTCCTGTGTGACTTTGCCACCAAACATGGATACAGACCAGATAATCACCGTGCTGGAGAATGACCCATGGACACGTATGGTCTTTCAAGGGGTGTTCGCCCGAGATGTGTTCCCATTAGACCGTATGTATCCTGCTGCTTACGTTCTCAACACGGACCCGATGGATCGGCCCGGTGAACATTGGGTGGCCGTGTACTTGACAGAACAGCAGGGCGAGTACTTTGACCCGTACGGCCTGCCACCCCTCCATCCCGATTTAACAGACTTCATGGATCAAGGCACAGAGACGTGGTGTTGGAACAGTCAAACGTTGCAAAGCCTGAGCAGTAGCGTGTGCGGGCAATATTGCTTGTTTTACCTGTACCATCGATGCCGGGGAAGAACCTTATCTACCATCATACAGATGTTTGACGAATACCCCAAGGCCGAGGACCGCGATGTACTCGTATATGACTGGGCCGCCCATCATTTCAATGTACAAGCCCCGTTCTGGGCTTAAGTTCTTTCAATGTACAAGCCCCCTGTTCTGGGCTTAAATTTACAAGCCCCCTGTTCTGGGCTTCAGTTTTTTCAATGTACAAGCCCTCTGTTCTGGGCTTCAGTTTTCACGTGGTTGTTCTCACGTTGTTGTTGTTGTTGTTGTTCACTGAATAAAAAAAATGAGATCTCACCAAAAAAACCCTGTCTTGTGTGTTTTCTATATGAGCATAATGCATGAAGGCTATAACAGACATGTGGGGATTCGGTCAAACTGGCTTTGAACACAGTATTAGCCAATCAGTGGCCTAGGATGGGGCCAAATGTAATCCATCCATGTCCAGAAAACAAGGCGAGAGCACTGCAGTTAAATAGAGAGCAAATGAAATCAGTCCCACAAACCAAGTACATGTTTTGGTCTCGGTTAAGAGCGGGCACTCCAGCATTTGACGAGGAGTTACAAGAGCCACAGGTGAAGTGAAGTGAGGTTCGAAGTGCGGGAAGACATGACCGAATCCCCACATGTCACCACGAAGACGGCGAAACATCTATAGATTAAGTTTATTACTATAAGTTTCATGTATTTTTTCGTGCCAATACGGTTCTGGGAAAAACTGAGGGTTCCCCGCTGGTCATTTAACATGGGCATAGTGCTGGCGATATTGCGCGGGACCCTGTGCATTCCATGGGTGCTTCGGAAAGGCGGATAAAGGCTATCTATTGGCCCGGAGAGGGCTGAACCTTGCCGGAAGGCAGACCGTTTGACCTGGATGTGACCTTTTGACCCGACATTGACCCACGCACTTCCGGATCACCCGCGCGCGCGCGCGTTGCGGCATCGGATAACCCCCGCGCGCGCGCGCGCTGCGGCCGGAGCGGGCCGGGACGGGAAAAAACCCGGATGTTGAAAATCCGGACCCTACGTCTAAGGGAAAATTGGAACTCTTCTGGGTTTGGAGGTGACAACCGGAAGTGACGTCACAACCCACGTGACCTGCGCAGCAGAATGGAAACGACACCCTAGTCTAGCCCCCTCACATAGGCTTCACATGGATACCTCACTCGATCCCATCGGCCCACTAGTGGCCCACCTAGACCCCAAAACGTCTATTTCCATACCCTTTGTCCACTGCGCATGCGCAGAGTGGCGATATTTCAATCCCGCACCCACCTCATCAGATGCCCCCTCACATAGGCTTCACATTGATACCTCACTCGATCCAATCGGCCCACTAGTGGCTCCCCTAGATCTCAAAACGTCTATTTCCATACCCTTCGTCTATTGCGCATGCGCAGAATGACGATATTCCTACCCCACATCCACCCCATCGGTTGCCCCCTCACATAGGCTTCACACTGATACCTCACTCGACCCCATCGGTCCATTAGTGGCCCACCTAGACCCTAAAACGGCTATTTCCATGCCCTTTGTCTACCGCGCATGCGCAGAATGACGATATTTCAACCCCACATCCAGCCCATCAGATGCTCCTTTACGAATGCTTCACATTGATACCTCATACGACTCCATCGACCCACTAGTGGCCCACCTAGACCCCAAAACGGCTATTTCCATACACGTTGTCCACCGCGCATGCGCAGAATGACAATATTTCAACCCCACACCCAGCCCTCAGATGCCCCTTCACGAATGCTTCACATTGATACCTCATACGACTCCATCGACCCACTAGTGGCCCACCTAGACCCCAAAACGTCTATTTCCATACACTTTGTCTATAGATTTAATATGCATTCCTAGTACCCATCCTCTGCATGGCAGAACTGCACAACCCAGAACAAGTCTGGACATTGATCTCGGGGAGCCAGGTGTTCGGCACGTGAACTCACTCACGCAGATGCCAGACCAGGTGTTCACGGTCGCCGCAACATTTTAGCGAGCGTGCAACATGTTGCAATTCGGGGGGCCAGGTGTTCGGCACGTGACAACCCCAAGCAGACGACAGCGAAATTCTGGCGGGAAAAAACCCACAGACAGGTCAGTACATGGCCTATCATGTTCCCACGGACCTCACCGAAAAGACACGGACGTACCCTTCGCACCTCACCGAAAAAACACGAAAGTGAACGACATTGTAGGGAAAAACCCCACAGACAGGTCAGTACATATCCTATCATGTTCACAGGTCACGCTCCATTCACCCAGACCGGAAGTGACGTCATACGGGACTGGTGGCACCCCCTGGCGGAAAAAGGGGAACCAAGAGTTACCTCCCTGGAAAAGTTGCGTTGAAATCCACTTTCCCTACTACTTACCTCTCTGCATCTACGATTTTCATAAGCACCGTGTCGAGACGGTGCTGCAGGCTGATAAAAAGAAAGGTTTGCCTACTTATTCAATCTGTGAGAAAATGAATCTACTAAAGTACATCCAGGCAAGAAAATCTTCAGACATCGCAATCGCCGACAAGTTCAGAAAATTCGGCATTATCCTACTCAATGATCCTTTTTCTAACAACTCTTGACTATGAAACTACGGAAGCGTATTAGTGCCAGTGTGAAAAAAAATCTCTCGAGATTTATCTCCTAATTAGGACTCATTATCTCCTAAGTAGGAGAAAATTATCTCCTAATTAGGACTTATTATCTCCTAATTAGGACTTATTATCTCCTAATTAGGAGAAAATTTTCTGCTAATTAGGACTTATTATCTCCTAATTAGGACTTAATATCTCCTAATTAGGACTTATTATCTCCTAATTAGGAGAAAATTATCTAAGGACTATAGGGTACAGGGTGCACCACCAGTGTGTACGCCTGCTACGATGACGTCACTTCCGAGCTCCAAGAGCCCCGAGGGCTCCAAGAGCTTCGAGCTCCGAGCTCCGAAAGCTCCGGACGTCCGGGAGTGAGGCATGCCCAACACCCGTCTTAAGGCAGTGATGCCCCCACGCTGGTGAGTGAGTGACCGAGTGAATGAGCGAGCGAGTGAGTGAATGCGGGAGCTCTGATAATAATCTCCTAATTAGGAGATAATAAGTCCTAATTAGGAGATAATAAGCCCTAATTAGGAGATAATTTTCTCCTAATTAGGAGATAATAAGTCCTAATTAGGAGATAAACCTCGGAAATTTTTTTTCACACTGGCACTAATACTCACAATGTTATTTTGAATGCTATATAATCGCGGTTTCACAGAAATGCCGAATTATTTTTTTAAAATCATATGGATGGGAAAGAAAAACTATAAATCTAGAAATCGAGCCGATGAGCCGATCTTGTTCATTGAATTCGGCTGTCGTGTAAAATGTGCTGGTTGGTTGAATAACGGTTGGGCGGAGCCAATATGTACCGTTCAGCCAATCGAATTTAGGATTACTTGTACTCGGGGAAATTCAGATTTGGGATAAAAGTTTATCGGGCGACGGGATCGAGATATCATATCTCTTTCCATCCATACCAGCAAAAGGAAAACTCGCCAGTTTTTTTTTCTTTGTAACCACATTCAGATATGTTACAAGAGTTTTATGCAACACTTCCCGTCGTTCCTACTTCGTTTTGTTGATAAAGATCGACGAAGAAGACACGTCAGACACGTGAAAAAATAACGAAATCTGACATGTTCAAGAAACTTTCTCCAAAATTTCTATCAGAGTTTTGCCGCAATTTTATTCGGTTCTCATGTCGATAATTGATCAAGTAAGGTGGATGTAAAAATGTGGATGCATCACCTGAATATCATGTGTATCCAATATTTGGAAATTCATTGTTTTCGGTGATTTTAAAATGTGGATACAAAAACCCTATCCACGGTAAATTGTTCGCTACACACGGTAGTGTGTTTTGTAGGAATGAACCCTTTCCGTTTTATAATATGAATTCATTGTTTCTGGGTCGGCGGGGAAGGCAAAGAAGCTTATTCCAGACTCCTTCTTCCCCGTATTTGTACATCCGAAGGCCATTGTGATGCAGACAATACATAACATCAGGCTGACTGCACTTCGTCAAGCTGACTGGTGTCGGGTATGACGTTACAGCCGGAGATTGCCGACTGTTGACGGAAAATAAGCATAATTTCTCTGAATGGAAATGATACTCTTATTAGTCTGGATGTAGATTCATTTTCTCACAGATTGAATAAGTATGGAAATTTTTCTTTTTCTCGGCCTGCAGCACCGTCTCGAAACGGTGCTTATGAGAAGCGTAGACGCAGAGAGGTAAACATTATTTTAGCATCAACCTGAATATGACAAACACACCAACCTGAACCAGTATCGTGGTATAACAACAACAACAACAACAACAACAACAATTAAATTAATTGTTGTTTAACTGTAAATGATAAATCCACTCTTAAGAGCGATGGGTATTTATCACTGGTGCCGTTTTTGTTGTCGTTACCGTAGTGTCAGTCAGGGCAAATTTGGGGAATCGAAGGCACTTGCAGACTAATTACTGATTGCAGTATTCGTCAGTCATGTTGAACTTGAAGTGCTGTCAGAATTCGCTCATCGTCGAGTATGACGTGAAACGGTCACGTGACACGGCAGCTCATTAAATTTCGATTCCACGATCCAGGTATGTGTACCAGGGAAATAAATACAATTTTTCTTAATATTTACTGACCCAAACCATTTATTCCGGGTTTACTTATTGATATTATGAATGACTGAAATGTTTTAGCAACAAACATGGAACTGTTCACAAATCTATGCTGGAGTTAACAGTAAATCAGATGGAACAAACACCGAGAAGAAGTTGGCACGTTGCAAGAAACTGCAATTTAAAACTAGTCACGAAAAAATTTGACCCGTGAAGGAAGAAAGAGGGGGTTCGGAGATATTCCCCGGAAGGTTTTGAGAGTTCAGACTACCGTAATTTTCAAAACCCATTTCAAGGCACTTCCGTCACAATCATTGGGGAAGGGAGCTGTCAGCCCCCCCTTTTCGGTTCCGACGCGCCTGCTAGATGAATTATTAAGCCTCATCTCGGAACTCGGCCAAGTTTCATCACCAGAACTTAATTAGACAATTCTCACAAGGGGGTCCGCCCTATATAAAATTATAGGAATTATAACTTGGGTATTTGTGAGTTCCTTTGAGTATAGGTCAATATTTCAAGCTAGGTTGCAACGGGTTGAGAAGAACCCATATTACAAGGGAGATAAACACATCATATTACACTTTTGTGGATTTCCGTTAGAGTTATCTCCCTTGACATTTGCGAAACAAATTTATTTCTGGTTGAATATTTTCTTGCTGTAGTTCTTCCAACGAGTAAATACAATTTGAAATAATTGTTTGAACGAAGAAGGATTGTACAATTCACAAATACAAAATTCGTGGGTTCAATATCAGCTGAGCCGTAGCCGATTTCTCCTGGTAAATTTAGGAGAGGTATATGGTGGGTTGGAAGCCCAAAGGCGGCGTACCGGTATTTATTATTATCTACCGGGGTAGTTAAACAAGAATAGTTCAAACAATCGCCTAGGATATACTCCACATCGGATTATAAGTAAAGATGAAAAGGAAACAATTTATCCGTTCCGTAGAACAATATTGTTTGCCTATTATACCTTTTTTAACCATTTATTTTTGTTATACTTAACATACCATCTAATTTATTTTTTTCCAAGTTTGTCCATCGTTTTGGTGTGTCACTGTGACAGGTTCTTTTTTTCAAGTTCATGGAGTTTTACATTTTCATTTTATCAAGCCAATTTCTACGTTCCCACTTGCCTTCATGTATCTGACCCCCTTCAATGTTCAAAGAACTTATAAATAGACACGAGACGTCAATGACCTCGAAACCTTTCGAATTTCGAAATGTGTCATAGAAGAGCGTTATTATTGATTGGCTGACCTAAGTATATATTGGACCAACAGAACCACCATATTAGGAGGACATTTGCGTACACTTCGCCATCCATAAGATGGCTTGCGAATCGTGTGTCTCCATTATCGCGGAGCGATATCCGGTACTTTACTGGATTCAGTTCGGCCTTCATCCGGCGGAGAACAGACTGGAGAAATCTGATAAATTACAGGTTTTCATACCACTTCGGAAACAGATATTGCCTGGGCTTACAAAAGATATAGGTATGAATAACTTTCGTATCACCCAAGAGGCGTTGTAGATCTGTAATTTTGAACAAGTAGAGCAGCACATGACTCGAAAATGGCGGGTTACGTTGGGGTTATGTCGGTAGAATTAAGCTGATTGGCTGACGAAGTCACGTGGTAATGATTTCAGGAAATTCCCTCTTGCAGTTGCCGAAAGTAGGCTGAGAATGGATACACACGATCCCAGGGTCAGTCTTACTGCGTAGAGATGACCCAGATGGTTACAGATTGATTAGGAGGAATGACGCCACTACTTGAGGATGATGTGACTCTACACACAATCGGCGTGTAGATTCTGATTGGTTCGTCTCTCGTTCGTAGGTGAAATTACACCTCGGATTTTGAACACTGAAGTTAGTCAGATAAATCAAGGCAGGTTCGAAGGGGAACATAGGACTGACTTGATAAAATGAAGATGGGAGTTTTACAGGTGATGACTCATGTTTGCAAATGCCGATTTAACTCCGAGACAATAAGATGTAGATGGGGAGGAGGACAGAAAAGTGTAAGGGTGGACATAGAACACCACAGGTAATGATCCAGAATTAGTAAATCTTTTGGTGGACCCATTTTGTGGGTGCCACAGAAATGACACAAAAATACAGACAATGGCTGCCCTTCGTGAAACCATGTCTGCACGTATGTTCATCTCATACCAGGTTCGTGGACGTTGCGTGTTTACCGGGCAGTAGACCTATGAGGGATTGGCGTTTTACAAGACGAGTGATCACAATGCGTAGCATGACGAGGTGTATTTCAGCATTACCACCTGTGTAAGGTTCAACCACAATCGTACACAGACATACAGGGCTTCTCTTGAAGAAGATATTATCTTTAGTGCAAATACATTACTCATAACATAGTCCTTAAACAGACAGATACCTACAAACGACCATGAGGTCAGGGAGCAGAGGGGACCTCCCCGTATGAACTAATAATTAAGACGTCGGTAGAACATAATACCAGGAGACCGTCTGTGCTACTGGCTCTACTCGCCATTGGTGTGGTCTTGTTTACGCGCAGCCTATTGTTACCTGCAGTGTGTAATATATTATTTACTTAGGAAATCCATTGGAAGTTCGGTAGACGCCATAACGCCATATACTTCTCTCACAATTAGCAAAAGAAAAGGTCGAATGACCCGTTTTATTCTTTCTTGAGTATCCTAATACAGAGTACGCCGAGGGGGTTGCCTGTTCTGACCAAATGAACTGTGACAATTGATGTGAACCTGTGTTACAGTTTTGCTTTATCATACCATGTCAGCAAAATTGGTCGAAAAAATAAACGTCGGGCCTGGATCAACTTCAACTCATAAAATACAATGGGTCTCTTAAGACAGGTTCGACTATAATTATACCACTCAAATGCGCAAGAACCGCTGAACGCACGGGATTGATTTACATATCATCGAAAAGCTCTCGCTAATGGGAGTGCTATAGGGATATTTTCTTATTCAAAAAGGAAATCTAACGAACAGATGGAGGTTGAATCCGCGTAAGAACTAGAAATTCTTGGCTAAATGCATGAAGAGCACCGAACTCCAAGCAGGCTATATGGAATATCCCTTTCTATGTTGAGGAATATTCCGCTGGTGCCATAGTTATATTGTTTCAGTATTTCATCAGTCAATCAATCATTTGTACGACTTTTCAGTGTATTGGCTGTGAAGGGAGAGCCTGGGCATACCGGACAGCCTTGCCTTACCGCACAGCTTTGCCATACAGGACAACCTGACCATACAAGACAGCATGACCACACAGGAGAGCCTGACCATAGAGGACAGCATGACCATACAGGAGAGCCTGACCATACAGGACAGCCTGACCATACAGGACAGCCTGGCCTGACCATACAGGACAGCGTGACCATACAGGACAGCCTGACCGTACAGCACAGCCTGGTAATACAGGACAGCCTGGCCATACAGGACAGCCTGGCCATACAGGACAGCCTGACCATACAGGACAGCCTGGCCATACAGGGCAGCGGGACCATACAGGACAGCCTGGCAATACAGGAGAGCCTGACCATACAGGACTGCCTGGCCATACAGGGCAGCGGGACCATACAGGACAGCCTGGCAATACAGGAGAGCCTGACCATACAGGACAGCCTGGCCATACAGGACAGCGGGACCATACAGGACAGCCCGAGGACAGCCCGACCATACAGGATTGCCTGACCATACGGGACAGCCCGACCATACAGGACAGCCTGGCCATACAGGACAGCCTGACCATACAGGACAGCCTGGCCATACAGGGCAGCGGGACCATACAGGACAGCCTGGCAATACAGGAGAGCCTGACCATACAGGACTGCCTGACCATACAGGACAGCCCGACCATACAGAACAGCCTGACAATACAGGACAGCCTCGCCATACAGGACAGCCTGGTCATACAGGACAGCCTCGCCATACAGGACAGCCTCGCCATACGGGACGGCCTGAGCATACAGGACAGCCTGATCAAACAGGACAGCCTGACCATACATGACAGCCTGACCATACAGAACAGCCTGGCCATACAGGACATCTTGGCCACACAGGACAGCCTGGTCACACAGGACAGCCTGGCCACACAGGAAAGTCTTACCATACAGGACAACCTGGCAATACAGGACAGCCTGACCATGCAGGACAGCCTGACCATACAGGACTGCCTGGCCTTACAGGACAGCCTGACTATACAGGACAGCCTGGCCATACAGGGCAGACTGACCATACAGGTCTGCCTGACCATACATGAGAGCCTGGCCGTACAGGACCGCCTGACCATACAGAACAGCCTGACCATACAGGACAACCTGGCCATAAAGGACAGCCTGGCCACACAGCATAGCCTGGTCACACAGGACAGCCTGGCCATACAGGACAGCCTGACCATACAGGACAGCCTGACCACACAGGACAGCCTGACCATACAGGACAGCCTGACCATACAGGACAGCCTGACCACACAGGACAGCCTGGCCACACAGCATAGCCTGGTCACACAGGACAGCCTGGCCATACAGGACAGCCTGGCCACACAGGACAGCCTGGCCACACAGCATAGCCTGGTCACACAGGACAGCCTGGCCATACAGGACAGCCTGACCATACAGGGCAGACTGACCATACAGGACAGCCTGACCATACAGCACTGCCTGACAATGCAGGACAGCCCGACCATACAGGACAGCCTGACCATACAGCACTGCCTGACAATACAGGACAGCCTTGCCATACAGGACAGCCTGACCATACAGGACAGCCTGACCATACAGGACAGCCTGGCCATACAGGACAGCCTGACCATACAGGGCAGACTGACCATACAGGACAGCCTGGCCATACAGGACAGCCTGGCCATACAGGGCAGACTGACCATACAGGACAGCCTGACCATACAGGACAGCCTGGCCATACAGGACAGCCTGACCATACAGGGCAGACTGACCATACAGGACAGCCTGGCCATACAGGACAGCCTGGCCATACAGGACAGCCTGACCATACAGCACTGCCTGACAATACAGGACAGCCCGACCATACAGGACAGCCTGGCCATACAGGACAGCCTGGCCATACAGGGCAGACTGACCATACAGGACAGCCTGACCATACAGCACTGCCTGACCATACAGGACAGCCTGGCCATACAGGACTGCCTGACCTTACAGGACAGTCTGACTATACAGGACAGCCTGGCCATACAGGACAGGCGCGTTAACCGCCATGGCCACATCACCTCGCACAAAAATGAGATGCTCTTTAACCGACTTGGTGTAGAGGTGTTTTCTTGTTCGAAGAGGGCATAGAACGCCATTTGGGAGCTGGGGTGCAATTAACAACGCCTATATTATACTAAATCCCTTGTTCTGTTTGTATACTTGTATACTGATCAGCGATACGGATTTGATATTTTTGGAACACCATGATGTCTTGCCGGCATCATTGAAAACTGTTGACCGCTTCTCTCTTGCAGGAAACAAGCCTATGTTTATGTATACTATGATTGTCTTTTTGAATTTGGTGCTAATACTGTTATATGGAAAGTGGAATAGGTCTTTGGATTATGGACGCGGATATTCTCTAATGGACGACGGTTGGATTATGAATGACGGACTAGACGCTTGTAATTTGAGATATATGGTCATCACAGCGTCAGACACGTTATACTGTGAATAATATGTTCGTGCGGGCCATTTCAGATGTGTACTTGTAATTGTCATCTGATTATCATGATTATGAATCAAGAATAGTCGTAGATGGGTAATGCCCCCTGGACCGGTGAGGTAGCAAATGAGAAGTCTATCATATTATGCAAACAATAAAGACATTGAATTGAATTGAATTGAATTTTTGTATTCACCAACCAAGAAATTGATAACAAATTAACACATGATGTAATGATATATACACAGATGTGGATAAAGAAGAAGGATATGGTGATCGGCGGGAGAAACCCCCAGGGGCTTGTGGTATCCCAGCATAATACAAAAGGCATATTCATTTACAAAAGACGTCAATTTATGTTTGTGAGATGTTGAGGAATGAAAAGTAATTATCAGAGAGTGCGGTGAATAAAATACAACCATTGGTATATACTGTATGTGTTTATTCAAATATGCCCTAACACTATGAATAAATAACACACAACTATTTAATATTTGGATGGATATCGGCCACGGCTTTATTCCATATTACAGCAACTCTAGTGACGAGATCCCTACGGACATGCTGAAACGCCAACCTTTCGGTGTCCGGACGAATCAACTATCTTATAAACCACAACCGCTCCCTGTGAAAGTTACCAGGCAAGACCCACGTGATCCCCATGGAATTCATAGGCAATTATATTAAAGCCATATATGCTCCCTGTGTAATACCGCACCAGGCAAGCCCCACATTTGATCCCTATGGAAACATAGGCAATTTTATTAAAACCATATATGCTCCCTGTGAAATACGGCACCAGGCAAGCCCCACATCGGATCCCTATGGAAACATAGGCGAATTTATTAAAACCATATGCTCCCTGTGTAATACCACACCAGGCAAGCCCCATATCAGATCCCTATGGAAACATAGGCGACCCATAATCCTGATAATGCTCCCTGTGAAATACCACACCAGGCAAGCCCACATCCCTATGTATCACCCATATAGGCAATGTTTCCCGCTATCTGCCCCCTGTGGAGCAGCTTCACTTAGTTTGCCCGCAAGGATCCCGCTACTGAACCTAAAATATATACCGTGACAAAATTGTAAAATACCTGAAACATTTCTGAATAAATGTGCAAACAAACCTCCAAAATACAAGCAATTACTTAAGATGTAACCAGTCCTAAACATTGTCATTCCTGGCAAAGCTTTCTTTGTTACACCAAAACTGCGCCAAGTAGTTGAATTTGGTATCAGTTGATTACCTGTACAGGTCATCAGCTATATTGCTCCCTGTTCATCAGTTTGTCAAAATGGCCGGCTGGGTCAAACTGCTTTAGGAATGATCTCTGCTCACTCATTTCTTACTGGCAACTCCAGTGTGGCCACTTCCAAATATTCAAATGCTTCACATGGCTCGATCCTCATTCAGGAAAGTGACTACCTTCCAAACATTCAACATTCGTACCCTAACATACACCCTTTTATGCTAAAATGCCACACATGGCTTACATAATCCATATATCATATAAATAAATAAACAATAGAACTTCAGAGAAACCAAGTTAAACAAATAATGCCTTCACACTTTCTGATCCGATTCAGCATACATTTGATGGCATAGCTTAGCACTGATCCAGGAAGATTTAAATTGCTGAAATCTCCTCGTTCAAAATGTTTGTCATGATACAAAAATATTGTCCATATGTGATCAGGAATGTGTGCTCTTGCACTAATAGATATAATACACAATCAATTTATGTTCAGTGCAAATTGGTTCACACTGCAGTCATTTTTACACAAATGTCTCTTACTGAACTCAATTACCAAGAAGTTCACTGTTGCCAGATTATTCCCTGAAGTCTATTCATACATACAAAATTGCCAACCTCACACAGACTGTTGTTGCACTGGTTCGTATTCGAAGTCTGGTGTTTGTGGAACGATGTATGCACAAGTTATTTGTTATTTCACAGATTTGAACCTCGACAGATGAAAATTTATACACAGCAGTTTGTTGCTGCACTGTTTACAACCTGAATGATTTACAGTCACAAAAGTTCCTTGTTGCCAGGAATTGAACCCTGACTGATTTATATACAGAATGTCTTTGTTGCACTGATTGGGACCATGACCGACTTACTCACAGAAATTTGTTTTTCTTCGGATTTCAACTCAGAACTTCAGTGCTATACCTTACAGTTCGTCCTCACAAATGGAGTAGTTGCGAACAGCCATATTAAGCATATTAACGATCCACGTGACCGAATCCTCATAGCAGATAGCAGTAAGAAATCCAGATATCAGATAGCAGTACCAGTCATCTTAGAACCATCAGCAGTACTTCTGAAATATAAAACGAACAAACCAGACAGCAAGCAATATCTGTTTAGATGTAACCTCCCTAATTCATACTGTAATAAAGAAATATATATCCCAGCCCCTCGAGGCACCATGAAGTACTCCTTGAATTAGGCCCGAACTGTGATCATTTGAACTTAACATAAAATGATAGCATACTTCAGTCTAGTGAACACTGTCAAGATAACAGTTCTTGAGCCCATTCTGTGGAATGAAAGCTATCTAACATTACTCAGTCAGTACTCTAAATCAAGCACAAAACCTATCAAGAGGGTCCAGGGAGTTCAAGGGAGAGGCGGGTGGGAAATTTTCTGATAACAATTTCCTTCCAGAAAGCCATCTGCTCTGATGGTCAGCATATCCGAAAAGGAATACCCGGATGTTCGAGGATTGTAACTAAGGGACATAACCGGACGATGCAACACCTCCCCTCGGTTCAGGCAATAGAATAAATTGGTTTATCATGTAATTGTATTTATGATAAACTTTATTATTCAAATATGCCCTAACACTATGAATAAATAACACATAACTATTTAATATTTGGATGGATATCGGCCACGGCTTTATTCCATATTACAACAACTCTAGTGACGAGATCCCTACGGACATGCTGAAACGCCAACCTTTCGGTGTCCGGACGAATCAACTATCTTATAAACCACAACCGCTCCCTGTGAAAGTTACCAGGCAAGACCCACGTGATCCCCATGGAATTCATAGGCAATTATATTAAAGCCATATATGCTCCCTGTGTAATACCGCACCAGGCAAGCCCCACATTTGATCCCTATGGAAACATAGGCAATTTTATTAAAACCATATATGCTCCCTGTGAAATACGGCACCAGGCAAGCCCCACATCGGATCCCCTATGGAAACATAGGCGAATTTATTAAAACCATATGCTCCCTGTGTAATCCGATGAATTTCTCGATGTTCTAAAAACATGTACGGTGCAATATGGTAATCATGCATCTGTTTCATGCATTGTAACTTCTGTCACCATTTACCTCCCCAAAACCGCTGGTTTTACACCCATATTTAAATCACACACCCAATGAAAGACACCCAGCATAGCTGCCAATTATATTAGGCTTAAAGTATCCTTTCCAATTATCCATTCTCATATGCCTGTATTCTTATACAATATGGGTGCCACCATGTTAGCTTTACAAACTCTGACCTTTTAAGGACAAACCTACCCAACAGAGTGCCACAATTTTCCCACATGTGCATGATCCGATTTTGCTTGACACTCCATGAATTACCTCCCTTGAACCGAAACGACCAAAAGCTATTAATTGGCTTCTCTCACATACAGCAAACAGTATTTAAATGGACGAGTGAGTGTTTTCTATCTCCCTATCACTCACATCAGTTTCATGTCATGGGAGATTTGTTGTTTTCCCATCCACCCTAGCTATGGATCATCATAATGATAGACTGATGATTATGATTATGAATACAACTTGTATGCCAGTCACTGACCAGCCAATCAGTTGCCCATAGCTTTACTTTTCGAAACCCTGTCGATCCAAACTTCCCAACGTCTCACTTCAATATCACATAATTGATTTTGAATTGGTGGGCGAGAAATAAACATTTAGCGTACCAGCGAGAATAAATTTGAGCTTAGCAATTGGATGGAACAGGCGACATCCGCCTCCAAAACAATAATCAGGCTACACCAGACTATTTTTTAATAGCCAAACATTTTAATATGGGTGTCCAAAATTCAGGCCCTTTGTATTGAGGGCGTGATAACTCTCATTCCCCATCATTTCCCTGAAATTGATATCAAGAGAGCGAATAAAGACTCCCAGACAAATGAAATTTTTATGAAACAATATTGTGATCACTCCTCATGTCACCGAAATCACTCCTCAGCTATCTCTTTGAAGAGCTAATCACAGCTCTCAGCCTCTCTTGCTATTTTTAAACACCAAGGTCTGAAAATTGCTCTCTTTCTCCAGTTTAGTCCCTATGCAGTCCATTTTCTATATCTGCCATGTTACATCCGTCATGTCTGTATGATTTAGGCTGTCCAAAATCTAAGGTATCCAAAAGAATGCTGCACCCTGGGGTTACCTGGATTCTCCTATCAAAATAACACTGGCCAAATGGCAGCTACAACCACCCTAGCCACCCATGAACCAGGACAAATAAGCCCAGGCAAATCTCTCAAGATTTCACTGAGTTAGTGCAGATAAAATATTCAAAATAGTTCATAGCAGTTTGCCTTATTCTTGTTTCATCAGCGACTGCTTGTTGTCCCTTATTAACTGGCCTTCGAGTGGCACACTGTGGAAAGTGATAATAAAATCACAACATATTATGACGCAAATAAACCAGCCCAAAACTGATGAAAACTTCGTTTCATCTAACTCCTAAACAAATTCATTTCAGACTACATGCCTATATCATGTATATCCTTGAGCAGCCACGCCTTGGAGGGTGATCACGCTCTGCCATCTACCACTATGTCCTTCCTTGATTCTGGGAGAGTGACAGTTCCCTCTCCTTAAATATCCCAAAAATATGCTTTTCCTTTTAAGAATAACAGTTATCCCTCCTAAATCTTATCTTGCAATTCTCTCCAAAATATTCACACAAGAGCTCTCATCCGCTCTCTTTCCATTTTCATATTTCAATGCCTGTGATATTGCAACTCACCTACACAATTGCACCATCAACAGACAAACTGTAGGCCAACCGTAACCCAAGCAGCTGAATTCCTGACCCCTCTCATTCCGCGACCGAGAGCTGGACCTCCTAGGGCGTAGGCAACGGGGGGCTAAATTTTGACGGCCGGCAAAAAAAAAAAGAACAAAACAAACTAACAAACGAAAAAAGGAAAGAAAGAAAGAAAAAGAAACCTAACATAGCATATAAGATCACGTATCTTATTCAAGTATTACAGGAGAAGTAAACTTATCACCGCCAGTGCATACCATTAGGCCTAAAATAAGATTGCAATTGATCAGTGATCAAAGCCATAGATTGACGATTTCGGGCTCCAATCGAGAATGGAATAGTGTGCTCCAAATCCAGTCAAATGCCGCCTATTTGGACGAAAAACATCAAAACTTCCGATGAGGAGAATTTTTCGTAACTTTTTCACTATAAACTTATTTTGTTTTTCAATTGAGATCCCAGTACTTCTTTATTCACAAACAAGAGATATACAAACTCTCAACTACTTTTCATAAAGAAACCCTAGAAATAAACCTACTGTCTTTCCCAGATAATAAATCCCAGGCGTTTTTGGTGATATTTCGGAGAAAATTTATCGTACAACATTGAAACTTCACACAGTATATAAACTAAAAAGCCCGAATTGTAATTCTGTCTTTCATTCAAATTTGTTGAGAACTGACCAAAGTCACCGATACCTACCATGTTATTTTGGGGCCACGATAACTTTGATCTGCCATTGTTAAAACATGCGCGCTTGACGTCAAAAGTCAAAAATATCTCACAAATTTTCCATCTAATTTTTGTTTTCGCGATTTATTGAGAACTACTGGAGGGGAATAAATTTAGTATTTTTTTTATCTACTGTGTGAAGTTTCAATGTTGTCGGATAAATTGTCCCAGGAATATCGTCGGGAACGTCCGAGACGAAACGTGCTCAGACACGCGCTGCTATCGGGGCACGATAGTATTGTCTAAGGATTAACTTGAATTATAGTGCAAATCTGAGACTGAATGATCACTTCAGCTTGTATATCATTGCAGTGATCGTCTTTGTTATGAGACATTTTGGGATAAATCAAAGTTCAGTTGTTACAACGTTATACTACTCAGATGCTCCCAGAGAGTGCCAATTTACCATCAAGTTTCAAAAAAAAAATCTTAAGCTGCGAGGGGGGATACCCCCCTCTCAGACTCTCCCCCTCTCAAGCCCCCCCCCAAAATCTGACAACTTGTCTACGCCCTTGGGAAGGCATTCACAGCGGCAGCTTTCGCCGAATTCAAGATCGATCCTGCTGCATGGTGACGGGTGTCGCATGTCATGATGTTGTTGCTGTTGTTGTTGTTGTCGTCGCCTGTCCGCGGCGCTGGATCGCATATCAATCTGCACCAGAGCAGGATTGCCCATATCCGAGCTAGACCACTACACTGCACACATCTGCCAAAATACTAAGAATAAAATTAAGAGAGGAATGGTACGAGTGGTGGTGGACAGAGAAGAGTTGGGTATTGCGGGGGGGGGGGGGTATGTCGGGTGAAATTCACAACCAATCTAACTGGCAAATTTAAAGAATTTTCTCAACCATCTGACCGTAATATGCCAGTATATCTCAGCTATACAATGTTGAAAATCATATCTATAGACAAATCACTTCCAAATAAACAGATTATCGCAAAATTTTCTGATAACAATTTCCTTCCAGAAAGCCATCTGCTCTGATGGTCAGCATATCCGAAAAGGAATACCCGGATGTTCGAGGATTGTAACTAAGGGACATAACCCGACGATGCAACACCTCCCCTCGGTTCAGGCAATAGAATAAATTGGTTTATCATAATTGTATTTATGATAAACTTTATTAATTAAGAGTGTATATGGGTGTAGTGTTATCTGTTTGTAGATATTGTTTCGCAAGTGTTTTGAATAATGATATGGATGTACATTTTTGTAAGTCGGAGGGTAACTTGTTTCATTCTCTAGGGGCTTTGATTTTAGGTGTGTGAAATGAAAGATCAGTTCGGAAGAAGGGTCTATATAATTTATATGAGGAACCCCTGGTAGGATAATTGTGTATGTCAGATAATTTGGTGAAGTACTTATGGAATGGTTTGGGCAACAATGAGCAATGATGGATGAATTTCTGACAGAATTGCAACATAACATAACGATTAAGTTCTAAGACCGGCAATATTTTGAGGTTGGCGACTAAAGGACTTGAGTGTTCGAATTTATTCGAAAGGGAAATAATTCGAATTGCTCTTTTTTGCAGGAGAATTAGAGATTTTAAGTGGCTAACATAAGTGTTGCCCCAAATGACATTACAATAACATAGATAGGGATAGATGAGCGAGTAGTACAAGATATATAGGGTTCTTTTCTTTAGGCATTGCTTGACGGAATTAATCATGCCAATGTTTCTCGATATTTTCTTACAGAGTTCGTTGATATGATTTTTCCAATTTAATTTTTCATTCAGGTATACACCGAGAAACTTAAAACAATCAACTCTTTCAATGCCATGCCCCATTACATGCAACTCCGGCGTAAATGGTACGTTTCTTTTACAGTTGGGTGAGATCAACATGAATTTTGTCTTTTTGATGTTTAATGACAATTTATTACACGAGAACCAGTTATATGTAATAAAGTTAGTTCTTGTGACATGATGTCAAAGAGAACTTGTGGATTAGCATTGGACAGAGTTACACTCGTGTCATCAGCGAATGGAATGATTTTCAAAATATCTGAGACTAGTATTACATCATTGATATAAATGAGGAATAGTAATGGTCCCAGGATGGAACCTTCAGGGACACCACATGTAATTTGTTCTGCTTTAGATATTGTTCCATTATACGAAACAGACTGCAGACGACCACTTAAATAACTTCTGAACCACTGGTTGCTTAACCCACGGAATCCATAGTGTTCCAATTTTTTTAACAGTATAGAGTGGTCAACGGTGTCGAACGCCTTTGAAAGATCTAGAAACGTGACAATGCTGAACAGTTTGGTTTCCTTGGCAGCAACCAATGATTCATATAACGACAGTACTGCTAAGTAAGTGGAGTGGTTCGATCTGAATCCAAACTGATTGCAGCATAAAATAGCAAATTCTTCAAGATAGTCATTGATGTTAATAGCAACAAACTTTTCTAAGATTTTACTAAGACATGGTAATACCGAAATGGGTCTATAATTTTCAAATACATGTTTGCCACCAGATTTGTGTATGGGGGTCACCTTGGCTATTTTCATTTCTGACGGAACGATACCAGTCTGGACGGATAAGTTAATAATTTTTGATAAAGGTAAGCTGATAGTTTGAGCGACAGGTTTGAGAAGTGACATACGAATTCCATCAAGTCCAGCTGCACTATTTTTGGAATTCATGATAATTTCTGCTATCTGGGAAGATGTACATTGTTGGAATTGGAAATTGTTCGGAAAATGTCCTGTAAGATAGTCTGAAAATCTACCGTCTACCTCTGGGATTTTTTCAGCCAAATTACTAGCGACTGAACAGAAATATTCATTAAACTTATTGGCGATACTTGTTAAATCTGTAGTTTCAACGTTATCAATATTAAACGTCTTCGGCAGAGACGTTGTTTTTTGCCGATTAAGTAACTGGTTTATCGTTTTCCATGTACCCTTAATATCATTATGACATTCATTGAATTTGTTATGGAAGTAAGATTTCTTTGCAATTTTTTAAGTGTGGTTAAGTTTATTCCTGTATTGTCGATATTGCGTCCTAATCAACGGGTTTGGGTGTTTAAGCTGGAGCATATACAGTCGGTTCTTTTCCCGGATTGAAGATAATATACCAGGAGTTACCCATGGTTTTATAATTTTGGTCTTCTGAATAGGTTTAGTTAAAACGGAAAAACATTCATCATAGATCGTGGTGAAATGATGAGAGGAGACTTCAAATGCAGTATTTACGTTGTAATGTTCCCCCACGATCCGTCCCCAATCATTGTTATTAATCCGGTCTGAGAATATTTCTTGATTTTCCTTCGTTATTTTACGATATGTAATTCCACTTATATCAGAGGGTTTAGGCATGCGTTGTTTATCCATATAAAATACAGGAAAATGATCCGTGATGTCCGTGAGGTTAAAAAGAACTAACTATTCCTCCTATCTTCATGCGGGTTAAATACCAATATCTCAACCAAGAGAAACAAATTTGCTGAGTTCGTGCATGCAATAAATCCTTATCATAGTTAAACCCCGACTATGTGTCATCGCATGCATGGCATCGAACGATATTGTTGACCAGCAAATAGGTGAGAAACGCAAGTTTACATGGACGCGGCCATCTTTAAACAATCCTGCACAGAATGATAATCGAAAAAGGACTTCGTGAAATATCAACAGAACTTTGGAAGTAAGGACTTGTGATATTTTCAAATATCATTTACGAATTTTCCCGACAAGCATGCCGGTCTCCACTTATTGACCAATCCCGAGCCAGGTGGTAACTTTTGCACACGGTCACCTACGATGTTTTAGTTCTTTTATAATTACAGGATACTGTGACCTTTACAAGAAAACTTATTGATGCAGATGCATCAATGCCGGCGGAAACGTTTGTAGCTTATAATCTGCGTATTACAAGCCGATTACGTGTGCAACTGGTGAATACAGGTCACGATGCACCATTATGGTTAAAAAAACGACGATTTGTTTGTTTTCATTAAAGGTTTGACTAATGTAGTTCGCGCAAGGACCCATCTGGAAAGTGTGGGGTTAGCCGGAAGTTAAGTGCTTGCTGGCAAAATGTGCACATGAACCGCATGTCCAACTAGGACTTTGAAAGTAATGTTCTCTGGTTGACGTATTAAGTCACTTCATATAGCCTGATGTAAGAGTTCGCGCATTATATGGAACCCATCATCAAGCCACTATTTCTTTATTGATGTGTGTCATTGTAAATCAAGCCTAGATCGACTTTCTCTACACATCAATCCGATCCGCGTGTTTTACTGTTTCTAGTTTTTAGTAACTCGCAGTTCAATCTCAAACATTTTGCTGCAGACGTACAGGTGAATAACTTGATCATGTATGGTCATCTCAGCCATAATAATATAGTACTAAAGGACATTTATTTGATGAATTCATTATAACAGAATTAATATTAATGTGTTAACTACGAACGGGTGATACAATCTTGTCGTTTTGCGATATGAAACTAGTTGGATCACTCCACGGCATGTCTGTGAAATATGGCTCGAGAAGACACATGTTACTCGTCCAATATCAAGATGGCCGCTCTCATGTTTACTGAATTCAGATATCCGGCGACGCTGCGCCGCCGGAAATTAAAATCCACTAGATATTAACGAGCATATGGAGAAGGTATGTTTATGATACAAGCATACAATTCAATGAAACCGTCATTGCGATGAAGGGCTGCAGGAAATGCAATCCTCGTCACAAAATAAGATGTATTAACAGGAACAAACGTTGCGTTTAGTTTCTCATGGAACGAGCATATGGAGAAGGTATTTTATGATACAAGCATACATTTCAATGAAACCGTCATTGCGATGAAGGGCTGCAAGAAATAATACATGTTGCAAATAATACATGAACAAACACATCAATTGGTGTTATTAGTGTCCCTCCTCTCTTCACTCCATTATCCGGTATGTTTCCACCCAGAGCAGCTATCTGTTTTTCCACCCTCTGCCTATATATATATGCTACCCATCATAGGAGGAATGTACCACGAGGCTGATGCTGATTATGATTATAGCTCCCCAGAACATTGGTCTGTAGTGTAACCAAGTATCTGCGTTTTGACTATTTTGAGTGCATTCAAACTAGTTCCCTTGTTATCCGATGTAAGCTCACTGAACCGAAAATTATGAGCATGTACTGAGGATAACATATTTGAGAAAACTGATATAAATTTAATTATGCTACTTCAGAACTAAATCAACTCAAGCAGGTTGACGCCCTTGGAATGGTTCCAAATTTCCACTCATGTATGTAGAGCTTAACTTGGTTTAGGATACTTTTCTGAACACCATATATATTGAATAGTCGACTACTCATTCAAAAGAAATAGTATATGGCAATTCCGGATCGTTTGGGCTTAATGTGCAAGACTGTTTTTACTTTGCTACGTATTTATTTTGTGTCTAAAAATATACCATATCTCTTGAACTGTAGTTTTAGCTCTAGTGTAAAATTCTGCGGTTAAGTTGAACAATGATGGCAGCTTGCAGACATGTACATTGAACCGGAACGATCGAATCATCTTGTGCTTCACCCCAAATCGAAATCAAGAAGAAGGAATGTCTACTGTGGAGATCAATTTACCTCAGGCTCGTCAAATAACACTCGAACATAAGACAGTTACATAATGAACTAGACAGTGTCAGGGGCTTATTGTAAAACAGTAATACTGCTATATATTTTCGACTTTATTATCATAATTATATTTCACAATAGTCAGCAAAGGGATGTGATTGACTGATAATCATTTTGCAATATTTGAACGTAGTACCATACTCCTGGAAATAAGTATCTTTGTTAAAGTTCAGTGAAGTCGCTCTGACGATCGTGAGCTCACGCGAGATCCGAATTCGAAATTGAAAGCGATGTGAGTAGGTATAACAGTGGAAATTCAGTATTGAGGCTGAGGCTGATGCGAGGTCACGCGGAGTTGACGTCACTTCCGGTCACATGACTTTCGGGTCAAAGGGCACTTCCGGGTCAAAGGTTATTTCCGGGTTGAAGGTCACTTCCGGTCAGGTGACGGCCCAGCAAGAGTTATCTGCCCCTAAAGAAGGCCGTACGCTGCAGTTACTTCAATGTTAAATCCAATGGGGAACCCACACATGGACATTTGCGGTAGAGGGTGTGGCCCCTTGTTTCCTTTGTTTCGCGATGTAGAACACGATGGGAGGGCCTTCGAGCCATTGGGTTGAATTTCACTGAAAATTTTCCGTGCGCACGCGCACTGGGTAAGTAGCGCTGGGATGGACATTTTGGGGTCGAGATGGACCACTTGGTCAGATTGGGTCGTGTGAGCTATCAGTTTGAAGCACTCGTGGAGAAGCATCCAACCGGATGGGTGGGTCGTGGAAGTTACGTAATGGCGCGCATGTGCAAACAGGGAATTGTGGGAAAAGGGCACTGGAATGAACGTTTGGGGGCCTGGGTGGGACAATATTGACCATATTGGGCTGTGGGAGATATCAAAGTGAAGCTCTCGTGGGGGAGCGTCCAACTGGATGTGTGTGGAGTGGAAGTAAGGCTATGGCGCGCATGCGCAGTCAAGGAATTGTGGGAATATGGCATTGGGCTGGACGTTTTGGGGTCGTGATGGGCCAATAGTGAGCGTGTGAGGTATCAGTTTAAAGCACTCGCGGGGGAGCATCCGACAGGGTGGGTATGGAGTGGAAGTAAGGCTATGGCGCGCATGGGGTTGAGATGGATCCATATTGGTCTGAATTGGTAGTGTGAGGTGTCAGTTTGAATTGAAATGGACGTTTTCGGGTCGTGGTGGGCCAATATTGGGCTGTGGGAGATATCAAAGGGAAGCTCTCGTGGAGGAGCGTCTAACTGGATGGGCGTGGAGCGGAAGTAAGGCTATGGCGCGCATGTACAAACAGGTAATTGTGGGAAAATGGCATTGGAATGGACGTGTCCATTTTGGTTTTGGTGTCGACGTGGACCACTATTGGTCGGATTGGGTCGTGCGGGGTAACCATGTGAAGCGCGCTTCGAGGCCGATCAAGTCATGGGTGGGTGCATGTTTTCTCCGAAACAAAAGATCCGAAAACACGGTGAATGTTTTTGGTGGTGGTGGTGGTGGTTGTTTGTGGCGGTGGTGGTTTGTGATGGTGGTGATGGCGTCGCTGAGCGCCCGTATAAACGCAGTGACGCTGTAACGCCCTAACGTCTTCTATACCTAGTTTCTTAATGTCTTAACGCCATGATGTAGACAGTTGAGAGAAAGAAAGATCAATATGTTCACAATTTTTTTTACAGTTTATTATCCCCTCCATCACATCATACCCACGCTGGGGAAGCCGCGTTGGGTATGTTTACAATTCAGGTATGCTCATATCCAATCAGTAGCGCTCATTTGGGGCTGCATCTGTCATATTCGTTCTTGCCCGTTAGGTGTATTCTCGGCTGCTCTTGTCCAATCAGAAACCGTCATTTCAGAAAGTTCAATCTTCGGTCATGTTCGCTCTGATCCGTTTGTTCTACTCCTCATCGGGCAGGCCAGGATACTGTAACGGCAATATGTCCCGGAATAGCTGTTTGCGCATTTTGATCGCATTTTGCATGACATCGGTGGGTGGTAGCCCCATATCCTCTTCCTGGTGATGCTTGGTCTTCATGATGGACATGTGCGTGGAGTAGCTTTTCATTGCAAGCGCTAGCCGGGTATACTGTTCATAGATCGATATGGATGTACGCCTGTTGTAAGATATCCTGTCCGGCGTCCTCGATCGCTGCAGCGTGAGTATTATTAGCTGCTGTCGTTGTAAGATCCCAACATATAATGTAATTATATAATATAATATAATGTAATATGATCCCAAAAGGTAGGTTCTTCCTCACGCAAATTTTCCTCGATGCTCATTCGTTAACATCAGATGAGTTATTGCTTTGAGCTGATCTGTCATCACAGCTCCCGAGCTAGCGTATCTAATTCCGCTTGAGCCGGTGGTAGGAGCCATGTGGATTCTTCATAGTCTCCACATGAACATCTGCAAGAAAAGCGCGGCTGAGATACTGAGGCTACGTCCGAGAATCCACCGTATTCTCGGGTCTGAATGTGAGGTGTCGAGGGAAGCTTTCCTGTAGAGTCATATGGTTGCTCTTTAGTAGCCAGACGTCGTCATAAACAATTTATTACCTGTATATCGTAGGATTCTACTGGTGGACTGTTAGTCCCCGAGGTCCGCCCTCTGCACGTCTCTCGACAAATATATGCAGGTGTATTGTTTTGGTGGGAAATTTAAGCCGTACAACGTCGGGCATTACAGGTTAGTTTTTCTTGCTATTCTTGCATTTTCCAGGTTTACCCTATGTTGAGGCGTTTACTCCATCAGGCGTCCTCGATGCTCATCCATTAACTTCAGATGAGTTATTGCTTTGAGCTGATCTATCATCACAGCTCCCGAGCTAGCGTATCTAATTTCGCTTAAGCCGGTGCTAGGGGCCGTGTGGATACTTCATAGTCTCCACATGAACAGCTGCAATAAAGTCTTAGGCCCCAAAAAATCAACGGTGGTTTGTGACCTGAAAGTCCACGGCGGTGGGTCGAATCTTCCCGGTGTTGCCAAATGGCAACGTAAAAAATTGCGCATGCTCACTGTGTAATCTGACAAGTGACACCAAACAAATTCTAGATGCAGCAAGTTTATAAGTGAAATTTGTTCATGAACTTTCATCGTGTGGGAGCAGAATTCTTGCTTCAGAGGGTGACCATGCTGCAGGATGTCATGTGACGGCATAAAAGTTGACCCGTGAGGAAACTCAGTCATATATCAATAGGTGCACTGCCCTAGATTACCGCTTCAGCCCATCGTTGCCAAACGACCATTGATTTGAGATGAGGTGGCGTAAATACACGACCTTGCCAAATGGCAACATTGGGAAAGAAAGGGATATACCGTATAATGTATACGTGTCACTAAGCTACAAATCTGTGGTTTCACAAGAAAAAGATACTAAACTTATCTATAAACTTCTATACACAATTAAAGCTACATAACTTGAGATCAATAAAAGAAGTAATGCACTGCAAAAACAAGCGTTAATAATTTAACGCCATTATTTACACTTTCTGAATGACACTTAATATGTTGATGTGTTAATTCAATAACACTCGTGTTAAACATTAGTAACACTAGGATTTAGGGTTGAAGGTTGTGACGAAAGGAATCAAGTTTTTACTTGCAACTTTCTAATTAGGCTATCTTAATTCACAAGGCTGACGAGCGGTTGCTTTCCTAATCCCTGTATCTATAAGTCCTTCCGGATAGCTTCTTTCTCGTAAAGTTGATTTCAATTCAATAAGTCGCCGGTCTCGGACAACAATATCTGAAATAATGATGCAGATCCGTCTGGCTAATGTGCACGAAGTATTCTTGGTATGTCTAGGGTGATTAGAACTGAAATAGAGATAAAGCTGCGTATTTGCGGGCTTTCTATATATATCAGTACTGATAGAGTTGCAAGATTTGATAACTAGAATATCTGGAAAGGTATCTTGCTGTCATTCTGTTACATAGTATACTATATGTGTGGATGCAAAGAATTTAGAAGTACATGTAAATACTCGACAGGTTCGTAAGCAAAGGACCAGAAAATGATGCAATCATCAAGATATCTTTTCCACATTTCTTCGAATTCAATGCCAAAGTTTTCTCCACGTGCTGATTTAACTTTTTGTGAAGGGTTATTTCTAAATAGCCCATAACTAGGATTGCATATACAAGCGTCATTTGATAGTGAGTGTTATTGAAAGAAAATTAGTTATTATTCAGAATGAGTTTGACACTATCTAAAATAGTGTTTAGAGAATCAGTCATGGAGAGTGTCTGTATATTGATCGAGCCAGTACTAAATAGCTTCTAATCCCATTCATGTTGTATACTTCTGTAGAACAATGAAAATGGTCATTTTAGTATCAATGTTCACTTCATTCGGAAAATGATTCAAAAAATCTAAATCATCCTTTGCCCAACTGTTAACGTGCTTGAAAAAAATTCTGAGCAAGATATCAATTAAATGGCTAATCTTTGCGTAGGGGATGAGAGACCAACAATAATGGGTCTACATTTGAGATACAGGATCCTTCAGACCATAATGTAATCCGACTTTTCTTTTATTATTTCTAACTACATGAATTTTAGGAAGACTTTGGACTCGAATTTAGACAGTAATTATATTTAATTTTTGGTAAGAATCTTCTCGTGTTCAATTATAAGCTGGGTGTCTGGATTCCTTGCGATTTCTTTGTAAGTATCTTTATCGTTCAACATTTCCAGTTTATTGTCCTTATATTACTCCCTATCCAATACCACTACTGCTTTACCTTCATCAGCCTCTTCAATTATAATGTTTGGATTGGACAGACGCTCTTTAATATCAGACTCATGTTTGGAAGTTGTTTTTGAACGAGTATGATATGCTGTAATTAGTGGTATATTATTTAGGCTATCTGGATAGGTACATATAGAAATGAAAGTAAAAATTATTCGTGCTTATAGATCGGTCATACCGGTAGCATGAACGATGATGCTACTTTCGTTAGCTAGTGGGCTTGCTGATATTTCACTGCAGTGTGCAGAGTGGTTCAAAACTACACAAATGCTATATATTTCCATTAGACAATTGCACTGATGGTGTTCAGTGTCAACTGATCGCCCTTCAAGGTTTTTCTCATATATCTAGAAGAAGGATAGTTAGGATGAAAGTATGGAAGCACTGTATTCAAGTACCCCAAGGCGGACATCTCAATTCATCGGGCTTGTCCGTTTCATTTTTGTTCTCTTATAGAGAACTGTGAATGAGTCCAACTGGACGGAGAATCCCCTGATTTCAGAGTTACGACCCTTGAATTCAAACCACTCGCCATACCACGATAAAAGCAAAATACTTTTCGCTTACTTCCAACGCAAATCCATGTTCAAAGAAATTATAAACATACCATGATACATATCGATGTTAAGTTAAGTGCTTAACAGCAGCTGTTGTGTGTTGCTGTACTGTACATACATTTCTATACTTAGACCTTCGCTGGTCAGTAATCGGGTAACCAAATAACTCTACTGTCAAACAAATCCATGAAAATGCCTTTTCGGCATTTCTCCACTCAACAGCAGGAGCAGAAACAACATATTTGTTGTTATTTTCTTGCTTGACCGGAGCAGCATTTTCTGAAGACAACACGGGAGAGCGAATCAAGGGCGATAATTCAGGTGGGATCAGTTCCTACTGTTCGCTATTGGGAAACATGAGTTTATCTTGAAAGTGAATATACCAAATTATACCATCTGTGCATCGATGGATTAGAAAATGTGTAGACTGAATTCAGGCCCATTTATCCATTAGTTAATGAGGTCTAAGGTGGACTGTTTTATTTATTGTTTTAGTAGGGTGGTCGTTCACGAGATATATCCTGTTGTCAAGGCGAATATACGGGAGGGTTGGCGAGGCAGGAAATCGAAACATCGATCGCTGGCTACTGACGGTTTTGAGATACCCATACACAATTGGCCCTTCATCAGGATGTTGGTGACCTCGAATTCTCGCAATGTTAGTTTCAATTTCGAATTCGAGTCTCGTGTGAGATCACGATCTTCAGCGCATCTTCCATGGCACTTTAACACTCCGTTCAGACAGTGGAAATGATTTTCCGTCAAGAAAATGCGAGAATATTCTCTGCTTGAAACTGACAGGTGATAGTTGTCTTATCGTATATTTAAGTCCTCCTCCTTCATTCATCAGGCACTGATGAGGTCACATGTCCTCAAAACTACCACAGCACATTTTCTGAATGTTGAATGTTTTACCTCGCCTCCAAGTTCCTCTTTAAAGAAGGGGCGAGTGTAACCCTCAGAGGTTGACTTGTGAATCTCCCTCGTGTAGAGCTTCCATCTATTGGGTGGATTAAATATGTAAAAACTGATCAGCACGTTTTGCCTGTTCTCTTTTGTTCAAATCGTCACTCATGTAGGACATGTTCAGTCTCATCTATTATTCTGTGCACAAGTGTTGCAACCAGGCAGCTGAGCCTTGATTTGGTTACCTTCATGGCATGATGACAGCCAAATAGGCTTGTCATTTCCTGGCAAATTTTGAAACCATTTTTCGAAACCAAATTTTGAAACCCTCTTCTTATTTAACTCTACCTATCATTAAGCAAAACTGATATAGATTTGATCCCACTAAAATAGTCACTGTGTTTGTCTGGGTTAAGTTTATTTATCTTACGCTCATATTATCAAATACTAGTCCCCTCTCTCAACCGCGAGAGCTTACGTATGCATATGTCAGAGGCCACGTCATATAGGGAGGTATACAATCTGTTGATGCCTTGAGATTGCATGTTTAAGTAAATTGAAAATTTAACTGTTGAGTGTTACCAGACCATACACCACACCTGTGAGAAACTTTACACTTATCTTGTTTGCTGGTCTCCTCCACTGAGAACCATTGTTTAATGATCTATGTACGGAATCCTCTGATTCACCAGATACAAGGGGCAGATACTTCCCTTATATGTGTTGTAATTGAACCAGTCGATATCGATGCAAATCCTTTGTGTCTAAGAGCTAGGTCTCCTATTTTCCATTGGCTCTTGATAGCAATATTTCATTCGTGGATTGTGCTTTCCTGAATGCTGACGTCATCAGTCACGTCATCATGACGGCGTCCACGTTGATCTCAAAGCGCAAACTTCACATCACAAATTGTAATAAAAAATAATAGATAATCGCCCTCAACGACAGTAAAATAGTTGGTTATATTTCTTTAAGGGTCTAACCCTTGTAACAGGAACCTATAGAAAATAAAGTAAGTACTCCTTTAACGAACGGTTTGTCCTGGTTACGGGTGGACTTTTCTAAGACTACCAACTCCAAATTACCCGTCGTTACGTTAAGCTTATCGTGATGAATACATATGTGACAATGACGTGTCAAGATTAACGCTAATAAATAACACTTCTGCCATATTTTTCTGGCAATTTATTGTATAGACAATTGTTCGCGTCCGATGTCGGAAAACTAACTTAAATTTGATCATCATCATTTTGAGCTGAGCTTCACAGAAGAATATCAACGTTATAGATTTTCACCTGTGTGCTCAATAAACTATATATGAACTAGTTTACTTATATATGTATGGTTAAGTCTATGGGGAACCGGTTATAAAAAGGTTTAGGCAACCGGTAAGTCCATTGAAAGGTCGTGAAAAAGATAAATTAATACCAAACTAAGCTCGGTGTAGACTGTGCATCAGAGTGAATGAAAGTGTACCGAGCGGTAACACGAGAACCGATGTTATGTCCAGAAAGGTTTTTGCCACTTTCAAAAGGTTCTACTATGTGTGTATAGAAAGACATGTTCAAGGTGTCGTCCTCTACCGGAATATAATCATGTTTATATATAATTTCAGAAGAGCTAATAAAAGAGATACACCAATTTACACCGAAACCAGCCTCCCAACTCTTTGCTCCGAAAAATATATTCCTATCCCAAGTCAAAAAGACTCACCGGTACGTTGTTTATATAAGTCAAAAGCATAACATCGACACTAGTAGTTTGAATACCC
Organism: Hanleya hanleyi; assembly: GCA_036873755.1. Taxonomy (NCBI): domain Eukaryota; kingdom Metazoa; phylum Mollusca; class Polyplacophora; order Lepidopleurida; family Hanleyidae; genus Hanleya; species Hanleya hanleyi. Next base: position 121,113 of record JAVTVY010028847.1, read on the forward strand.
AAGAGCTGATTCACCGCGATCGTCCGGAAATACAGGATTAGTGTAGATGAGAACATGCTACGAATTATGAAGGGGGTATATACAGTCTGTCTAGGAGTCATAGTCATGAAATGCATAAGAAATTCCAATCGAGATATGAGGAGAGAAGCAATAATACAGCATCTGACATGGTCAGTCGCCGGAGCTATTGTATCTTACTTTGATTATCTGTATGATAATAAACATATATCATGTACCTTTTATAATAATCCAAAGTGCTTGGAAAAATATTTGGACTCGTCATCGCCATATTGCACGAAGGGCGATGGCGTAGGATGCGATATACCGGTAACGGGTTGGGAGCACAAAACGAATGTAATTCATCAATGGGACGATGACACGATACGTGCGATGGTGGTATGACGATACTATTGATTCAATTGTCTTTCCTCGTTTTATACAGAATCGTTTCATCTTGCCATCATATAGTACGGGGATATGGCGTGGCCCATGTTGAAGTACTGTACTTCGGCAAACAGATGGAATTTGTGGCGAAAGTACCACAACCCTAGTAAAGCTACAGATGTGGATGTAAATATAATTCAATACAAGCGTCTAGTCCGTCATTCAATACTCAGTCGTCGTCCAGCAAAGAATTTCCACGTCTATAATCCAACCAATCTAGGTAAATCAAGATGGTAAATCAGGGGAATACCATCTAGACGTGCCGCTATGAAAACTTCGTGCAAAATGTTCGCCGATATTCTACGAGATCCCATAATAAGCCAATCACGACCATTTCAACCTTTTCGCTCTGACAAGAGATTAACATCTTCCCACGGCACAATCTTTTGATATTTCCTACCCCTAATAAAGCCAGACTTTTCGGCAGGAGTAAATTCTTTGATGTTTACGGACCCTGTCTGGAAATGATGCCATATATGGAAACTGTTTCAGGATAATGTTTATATATTAGACCATGAGCTACCGCCTGTAATTACTGTGGGCGTGATTTTGAAATAGTGACAACCATCTGATTGGCTAACAATAGTAGTTTCAACTCGCACGAGATTTATATAGGGCTGAATTCAGATATCATATTCCGTGATATTATATCTGAGTTTACTGAGATTGTAATCCAACGACCTAATTCAAACAGTAACGGCACCAAATTAAAAAAAACATCGTATACATAGACATAGGCTAATGCAGGAAATAAGTGGAAGTAATCAGTTTCCAGTCATGCCGACAAGACATCATGATGCTCCTAAAATACCAAATCCGTATCGCTGATCAGTATTCTTAATCCTTATGATTTTCATTGTAAATTCGTTATCTAGAGATTGATGTATCTCAGTCACGCTTTTGTTATGACTGTTCATTGAACATCATGAGCATCTAGAAGTACATGATTTGGTAATGTTCGAACTGAGCGCTGTCTGGGCGCCCACGCCGTTTGTCACATTGACCGCCCAAAGCACATTCAAAAGAGCTTATTAAAATTCTTTTATTTTAAAGCCGGAAAGAGTTTCGACAATTTTCCTCTTATTTTAGTTACGTGAGTTTGTCAATTCGTTTTTGTCATTTTCATTTTCGCTGATGTATATGGAGTTAAATCCAATTGATTTTGAACATAATAATTAATTAAGATATGTGAAATATCAGATCGGTTTTGAAGATTTACATCTATACTTTATCAATATTGCAGAACCACTGTAAATTGGCAATTATTAGAATTCATTTAATTGATTAATCTTCAACTGGTTATTTCCTATAGCACACAGTCACAATACAGTATAATAGTAATTTGAAGGAGGCGTAAACAGTATTTAGTCCAGAGCCCATAAGAATAGGCTTACACGTGGTAAAGGTTTTACTCATAAAATAGGCGCTCCCTAGCTGTAAATAAGTGGAGGTAACTAAATTTGAAACTGCAGTACACAACGCACATTCGCAGTACATATACGGTACATGTTCGGCTACATACTAAAACCCCCATATTGTGGGACAACGTGGCTGAAGTTCAATCCAGATACGTACACGTGAAGAGACATTAAATGGTCATCGAAAAGGATTATTCGCGTCCATAATCCAAAGATCTAATTCATGTAACAGCATTAGCACCGAATTAAACAATCAAATCGGCAAACTGAATCAAATCTTATCTCTAGGCGGATGAAATACACAAATCACAACCACAAGAGGCACCTTTGCCGAATTTATGCCGTTAGTTAATTCATACCTTGATTAAACTCCGATTATTTGTTATCGCTGGCACGGCATGGAACTATATCGTTGACCAGCAAATATTGGAGAAACTCAAATTCTCATGGGCGCGGCAATCTTTAAACAAGTTCCCACATAATGTTATCCAAAAATATCAACAGAACGTTGAAAATAGAGACTCGAGTTATGTGACATATTGAAATATCAATTACGAATATATCACCTGTTTTCCATTTAGCAGGCCAATCTTCACTTATTATCCAATCACGAGCCAGATCATGCTTATATGCTAATACGTCTATACCTACAATGTATTAGTTACCCCTATCATAGCATAGCTACTCACGCATCGAATTAGGGAAAGGTTTTTTTCGAAGTAGTTATTTTCCCTTATTTGCATTCTTCTTTAGGCGTATATGTGGATACATATTTGTTTAGTACACGTCTGTACGAGTATAATGTTTGGTATAGAATGGGAATTTTATGGAGTTGATAGATCTTTCTTTGAGGACGTCATTAAGTATGACGAGGTTTCTTTACAAATGATCAAGTGATAAAGCATGGATATTTGATTCCGATTGGACGAGTCCTTGAACCTGAACCCGTTTTACCCCCGAACTTGCATCTTGATTGCTCCTCGTTGACCCTGGTTGCTCCTCCGTTGGCCTTTAGTGTTCACCCCTTCACCCTTCTGCTCTTCCCTTCACCGATCTGATACTCCCTTGACCTTTTTGCGTTTCCCTTGACCCTGATCATGATCATTTGGTGTGAGGCGGTCAATTTTACACTACTACGGTGCATACCTGTATTGAATACAAAGAGTAAACGATGTCATTCAACAGTTTAGTTGAAACCTATATTCGACGTGTATGTGGTGAACGTGTCTTCCAGTCACGGCGGAAGCATTTGTGATTGGAGGGGCCACTATCGCAACACAAGGGGCGATGGTCCAGGGGCCGCCTAGGTCCCGGAAACACCAGGGGTCTTACATTGCCGGCGACTCGTTCTAGCGTATTTCCGAGCAATAAATCAAGAAATCTTCGCCTGTGCAAACTCTCTCTGTTTTGTCTGCTTTGTTGATTTTTTTTTCAAATATTCACCGCCAAGTAAATGATGATGTTCGGAAGTATAAGTTATTTTAATATTAAATATCATTTTATTCGAAATACAAGCGTCTAGTTCGTCATTCAATGTTCCACCGTTGTACATTGAAGAATTTCCGCGTCCATAATCCAAAGACCTAATTCATATAACAGTGTAAGTACCAAATTGAAGAAGACAAAAATTCATAGTATACATACAAATGCAAGAGAGAAGCGTCAATTGTTCCAAAAATATCAAGTCCTTATCGGATCAATATTCTTAGTCCATACAATCTTCGTTGTATAGTCGTTATCTAGAATATGATATATCTGTCACGCTTTAATTTAGGATGTTCATATGAACACCACGAGCATCTTAAAATACATGGGTTCATACGGCCCCTAGCCCCCGGTTAAGCGGAATTAACCACAAGTTACGAAACGTAACGCCATAAATCTTGCACACTACGCTCGTATTTTGCTATCATCATGCGATATGTATCGCCAAATTTGAGAAACTTTCACTGAAAGCGCTTGGCGGTATAGCCCTGTTTTAAAGATTCTGCAATAATGTAGACAGATTTTCACTTGTTGGGGGACCGAACAAAATTCACCTTATGAATGTGAATACATTTTTTTCTTGTTTCCCTCATGCTTATTGAAAAGTAAAATCTGCATTTAATACAGATATATGTTTTTTCTCTGCCTTGTTTTTTGTTCGGTTTTGTGTCGTGCACGTGTTTCTTTTTTAATGAAGCTATTGGGGCATGCACACCCCCCCCCCCCCCCACCCACCTCTTCCACATTCAGAGAAGAATGCGAATGGATACTTTATATATCATTTTGGTAATTTAGATTTAATAGGAGTTATGGGCAACATTTTTGGTACAGAAACATTATAAAATGAGTTACGCCTATGAATTCTGTTCAGAAGGAAATCACGCCATCGTTCAGGTTTTGCCACTTTTAAAATATTAATACCAGTGCCTGTAGAATGTTGAAATAACTAGTGAAATATAAGAATGAACACGGATATATGTGTGAAAGAAACCTGGGACGGTCTTTATGATACAATTCAAATACCTAGTGTACTAATATTGCTCAGGGCGTTATAAAATCACACTTGTTAGATCCATTTGTAAGGCGAAGCGGACTTGAAAGGACTATGCAAGGGGTGTTATGCTCATCTGTCCTCTTTGATTGTGTAGCAAAATAGTGTCTGCTTTCAATCTAAAATGTGAATTTCTTTATAAAAACAGAGCGCGTTATAAGGATGCATATATGGAGCGTTTTTTATATGAATTTTTATCAATACTTTATCAAATTTAGAGTAACCAGGAAATGGGGTGTTCGACTAATGTCAGGTACATCGTACATCATAAAGCATTTTATATAGCCGCTTTGAGCACCAGCTTATTTCTCTCTCCCTTCAGCGAAATAAAAATTACATTAAATATTCTTTGCGACATCTCGTTCGAGCATATTGTACTCAAGAAGTATATCGCAACATATAGCCCAGTCTGACATTACGGAAAACATTAACCTTGTAGATAACTACTTCGTGTGTAACACGTTGATTTTTTTATTCAATCTAAAAACTCAAAAGTTGGAATTTTTATCCATTCCCAACCAGAACCAATTCCAGTTCTTTCAAATAACCAAAATTTCTAATATATGAGTTTGATACGCCATCTTCCGGTAAATACCACAAGACTACCAGAATACAACAGTTGCCTCCTTGGTCGGTAACTTGTTAACAAATTATTGCGCAATATTGTAGTTGGTAGTATGGTCTCTCATACAAATGCGCCAAGTAACACATGTTGGACGAGGGAAACGTTCTCTTGTCTTTTTGTACTTCCACCTGTTTGGCCTCACAATCGGCGACCAGGCTCAACCTGTCACAGCGACATTTGTTTAAATAGAAACCACTGTATATTATATTGTATAATCTACTCACATAATTGTCTTTATTTGTTTCTTTCTTGTGACTGCTGATACAATTTTGAAATATATGCTTTCATAGGAGTGAGTATAAATATATTTACGTCATTTCAACCCATGATGACCGTCACAAATTGTGAAAATCCATTATGACTGGACAGGTGGATTTGAAATACCAACGGCGTGACACCCAATCTGCCTCTTGCATGAAATGAAAATATTATTAATCTAAATCTGAGACTGTTTCTTTGATAAATTTCAAAAGGCACTATTTCGCCTCCTCAGAAAATAAACTTTAGCAAACTTTTGTTACAATTTTCTTAATATATATAAAATCGTCAGAAAACTTTAATGCCAAGCTCTCTAACATTATTTTAACGCCATTTTTCAATGAAATCGTGACATGCTGGATTAAAGCACCAAACTTGGCAGAGTCAATGTACATGACATGCACAAACATTCCGCATGGTGGTGCCCGACCTGAATGACCTAGTTTTCGAAAAATCCAAGATGGCGGCCAGTACGCCTGTCAAACATATAAATACCCGTTTTTCTTCTTCTTGTTGGGTTAGTGTGTTCATTAAAATGACCAAATATGCCTTTGTGAAGCATAGAAATTGATATATTGGTACCTCGAACGCTTTGCAACCATAAATATTGTCAAAAGATATGATTTTTAACCCTATCTGGTCTTTTTGTGGGGGGAGGGGCCCTTTTCGCCGCCCCCTCCCCACTTAGTGAACTTTTCTCTGCTGCTCCAAAACGACGAAACCTAGGGGGCTGAAACTTCGTGACTTTTTAGCTTATCGTATTGGGGTCATTTTAAGGCCATTTGCATATCATCCAGAGCAGAGGATCGTGGGTAAATTCAAAATGGCGGACATGTATCCCAGAAAGTCGTGTTTTCAGTCCTTTCTGCCCAGTAGTATACAAGGAGTCAATCATTCAAATAGCGCCTCACTGCGCATGCGCAGAACCTGTTTTGACGTCACAATTGGGGGAGGTTGGGGCGGTGCGCATGCGTGAGTTTGATGTGAGTGGGTGGGTTCAAAATGGCGGCACATTTTATTTTCCCCCGACCCCTGAAAGTCCGCCATTTTGAACCCACCCACTCACCCAGTGCACTCATTGACACCGGTGTCAATGAGTGCATAGTTCCGGCAGAAAAAAAAAAAGTTCCGGCAAAAAAAAATGTATTCATGCGCGGTGATGCGGTTTGGCCGTGGTTTTGGCGGTGATTCGGTCTCGGGAAAAAGCTTCCGCGGAGAGAAAATAGTCCCTAGATAAAATGGTCCGATGGGGTCGAGTGAGGTATCAAAGTGAAGCTTAGGTGAAGGGGCATCTAATGGGTTGGGTGTGGGGTTGACATATCGGCCTTCTGCGCATGCGCGGCGGCCGAAGGGTATGAAAATAGCCTTTTTGGAGCTATGGGAGCCCCTAGTTGACCGATGGGGTCGAGTGAGGTATCAAAGTGAAGCATTCATGAAGGGTCATCTGATGGGCTGGGCGCGGGGTTGAACTATCGGCATTCTGCGCATGCGCGGAGGCCCAAGGGTATGGAAATAGACGTTTTGGAGCTAGGGAAGCCCCTAATGGACCAATGGGGTCGAGTGAGGTATCGATGTGAAGCATTCGTGAAGGGGCATCTGATGGGCTGGGTGTGGGGTTGAAATATCGGCATTCTGCGCATGCGCGGTGGCCCAAGGGTATGGAAATAGCGGTTTTGGAGCTAGGGGAGTCCCTAATGGGCCAATGGAGTCGTAGGAGGTATCAAAGTGAAGCATTCGTGAAGGGGCATCTGATGGACTGGGCGTGGGGTTGAAATATCGGCATTCTGCGCATGCGCGGTGACCCAAGGGTATGGAAATAGACGTTTTGGAGCTAGGGCAGCCCCTAATGGTCCAATGGGGTCGAGTGAGGTATCAAAGTGAAGCATTCGTGAAGGGGCATCTGATGGACTGGGTGTGGGGTTGACATATCGGCCTTCTGCGCATGCGCGGTGGCCCAAGGGCATGAAAATAGCCTTTTTGGAGCTAGGGGAGCCCCTAATGGTCCAATGGGATCGAGTGAGGTATCAAAGTGAAGCATTCATGAAGGGGCATCTGATGGACTGGGTGTGGGGTTGAATTAGGGTCATTCTGCGCATGCGCGGTGGCCCAAGGGTATGAAAATAGACGTTTTGGCATCTAGGGGAGCCCCTAATGGTCGAATGGGGTCGAGTGAGGTATCAACGTGAAGCCTAGGTGAAGGGGTATTTGATGGCTGGGTGGGTGCATGTAAAATTTTTCCTGAAAAAAAAAATACGGAACACGGACTTTATCGAAAAACCTGGGAAAATGCCTATATGGGGTATGAGGGGTATATAGGTCGCCGGGCTTAACGGGGCTTGTCTATCAACAGAGTTATCTTCCCCTAGTTCCAGGGTGGGTGTATGTAAAAATTTTCCTGAAAAAATACGGAATACGGACTTTATCCTAAATTACGGGAAAATGCCTATATGGGGTATGGGAGGTATAGGACCATCCTGGGAAACGTACTTCTATACATTTGCGGTAGGGTTGTGAGGTCTCGTTTTACTCGTCTCGTCATTTAGAACATGATAGGAAGTGTCCCCGTGCGAATCGGTGAAATTTTTGAAAAAAGTCACCGAACCCCATATAGTCCCATACTGAGGGTATAGGATCAATGTTTGTCCCCCTGGGAAACGTACTTCTATACATTTGCGGTAGGGTTGTGGGGTCTCGTTTTACTCGTCTCGTCATTTAGAACATGATAGGAAGTGTCCCCGTGCGAATCGGTGAAATTTTTGAAAAAGTCACCGAACCCCATATAGTCCCATACTGAGGGTATAGGATCAATGTTTGTCCCCCTGGGAAACGTACTTCTATACATTTGCGGTAGGGTTGTGGGGTCTCGTTTTACTCGTCTCGTCATTTAGAACATGATAGGAAGTGTCCCCGTGCGAATCGGTGAAATTTTTGAAAAAGTACGATATAGCCTCATATAGTCCCATACTGAGGGTATAGGACCGATGTTTGTCCCCCTGGGAAACGTACTTCTATACATTTGCGGTAGGGTTGTGGGGTCTCGTTTTACTCGTCTCGTCATTTAGAGCATGATAGGAAGTGTCCCCGTGCGAATCGGTGAAATTTTTGAAAAAGTACGATATAGCCTCATATAGTCCCATACTGAGGGTATAGGACCGATGTTTGTCCCCCTGGGAAACGTACTTCTATACATTTGCAGTAGGGTTGTGGGGTCTCGTTTTACTCGTCTCGTCATTTAGAACATGATAGGAAGTGTCCCCGTGCGAATCGGTGAAATTTTTGAAAAAGTACGATATAGCCTTATATAGTCCCATACTGAGGGTATAGGATCGATGTTTGTCCCCCTGGGAAACGTACTTCTATACATTTGCGGTAGGGTTGTTGGGTCTCGTTTTACTCGTCTCGTCATTTAGAACATGATAGGAAGTGTCCCCGTGCGAATCGGTGAAATTTTTGAAAAAAGTCACCGAGCCCCATATAGACCCATACTGAGGGTATAGGATCAATGTTTGTCCCCCTGGGAAACCTACTTCTATACATTTGCGGTAGGGTTGTGGGGTCTCGTTTTACTCGTCTCGGCATTTAGAACATGATAGGAAGTGTCCCCGTGCGAATCGGTGAAATTTTTGAAAAAAAGTCACCGAGGCCTGGGTAGGCCCATAGGCCTATACTGCATGGCTATGGGTGTATAGGGCCATACGGGGTGGGCATGTTGGAGTCTAGGTGAGTCCCTAATGGTCCAATGGGGTCGAGTGAGGTCTTATTTTGAAGCTCTCGTGGAGGAGCGCTTGACTACACTAATGGTTCGTCCGTGTTCAATAGTCTGCGCATGCGCAGTCTGGCCGTAGTATAGAAAACAGGCATTTTGGGTGCTATGTAGGGGTGTGTTTGGGTTAGAGATGAGCTAATCACGGTTCGAATGGGTCGTGTGAGGTGTCAAAGTGAAGCTTGTGTGGGGTAGTCAGAATGGTGTGTGTTTGAATGCATGTCGCGTTAATCTGCGCATGCGCAGTTGGTTGTAGTAAGTAAAGTGGCCATTTTGGGGCAGCGAAGGAAGTTATTTGGGGTCGAGATGGGCTAATCACGGTTCGAATGCGTCCTGAAAGGTGTCATCTTGTAGTTCTCGGGGTGTACATTCCGATTTGAGGGATGTCCGCGTCATCTGTGACGTCATCGGTGACGTCATCGGTACGAGTAGTAGCGAAAGTGGACATTTTCGGGCAGTACATGAAGGTATTTAGGGTCGAGATGGGCTATTCACGGTTCAAATGCGTCGTGTGAGGTGTCATCTTGTAGTTCTCGGGGTGTACATTCCGATTTGAGGGATGTTCGCGTCATCTGTGACGTCATCGGTGACGTCATCGGTACGAGTAGTAGCGAAAGTGGACATTTCGGGCAGTACATGAAGGTATTTGGGGTCGAGATGGGCTATTCACGGTTCGAATGCGTCCTGGAAGGTGTCATCTTGTAGTTCTCGGGGTGTACATTCCGATTTGCGGTATGTTCGCGTCATCTGTGACGTCATCGGTACGAGTAGTAGCGAAAGTGGACATTTTCTGGCAGTACATGAAGGTATTTGGGGTCGAGATGGGCTATTCACGGTTCGAATGCGTCCTGGAAGGTGTCATCTTGTAGTTCTCGGGGTGTACATTCCGATTTGATGGTGTCCGCGTCATCTGTGACGTCATTGATGACGTCATCGGTACGAGTAGTAGCGAAAGTGGACATTTTGTGGGTGCGTGAGGGTGAGTTTGGTGTAGAGATGCACCATCCTTAGTCCGAATGCGTCGTGTGAGGTGTCATTCTGTAGCTCTCGGGGTGTACATTCCGAATTGAGGCATGTCCCAAGCATCTGTGACGTCATCGATGACGTCATCAGTAGGAGTATTAGCGAAAGTGAGCCTTTTGGGGCAGTGCAGGAAGGTATTTGGTGTAGAGATGGACCATCCGCGTTGCGAATGCGTCGTGTGGGGTATCATGTTGTAGCTCTCGGAGTATAGACCCTGATTTCAAGGATATTTATAGCATCTGTGACGTCATTGGTGACGTCATTAGTACAAGTTGTAGCGAAAGTGGGCCTTTTTTAGCAGTGAAGGATGTTATTTGGTGTAGAGATGGACCATCCGCGGTCCAAATGGACCGTGTGAGGTGTCATCTTGTAGCAACGCCCACCAACACCATTCTTAATGCTTCAACGCCCTGGTGAAATAGCTCAGAAGCTCTGATATTCCATGGAATTGTCACTAATTCTTCGAAATGCGGTGATGCCCGTCAACGCCCGTCGTTACACCTTAACACTCTAACATAACGCCATGATATAGACCAGAGAGAGAACAACAACAGCAACAACAACAAGGATGACACATGAGAGAACAACAACAACAAGAAGTTTTTTTTCATATAGTTTATTTTCCCCAATGTTACATCATACCCACGCTGGGGGAGCCGCGTTGGGTATATTTACAATTCAAGAAGATTCTTATCCAATCAGAGGCCACCATTTGCATGTTTCATATTCGTTGCTGTCCGTTAGATGTATTCTTGTCCAATCAGAAGTCTCCATTTCAGAAAGTGCCATCTGAACCGTTTATCCTAATCATCGTCGGGCAGGCCAGGATACCGTTGAGGCAACATATCCTCAGATAGTTGTTTGCGCATTCTGAGTATCTATCAGTGCGTGGGTGAATACTTTCATCCGATGGAGGTGGTGGTCAGTTTAACCACGAAGAACGCAACATTGGTCAATATCTCCATTATCCACTTGTTGTTACAATTCAAGAACACTCTTGTCCAATTAGAGACCACCATTTGCATCTGTCATATTCGTTCCTGTCCGTTAGATGTATTCTTGTCCAATCAGAAGTCTCCATTCCAGAAAGTTCCATCTTCGGCCATGTTCGCTTTGAACTGTTTATTGTAATCATCATCGGGCAGCCCAGGAAACCGTTGAGGCAACATATCCTCAGATACATGTTTGTGCATTCTGAGTATCTATCAGTGCCTGGGTGAATACATTCACCCGATGGGAATATTCCGTAGTTTGGTCACGAAGAACGTAACATTGGTGACCCTCTCCACTGGCCACTTGGTGTTGGGGCGTTGTTGTTGGGCCCATTTCAAGGGATCCACGGTGTCCAGTTTCTCCAGCATCGTCTGTAGCGACACTCGGTTAATGATGGTAAACGGTTGGTCAAATACCTGGATGTTACTGCTCGGGTAAAAGTATCGGACTTGGTCTGTCTCCTTATGCCGCAGCACATAAGCAAACGCCAGATTTAATTTGAAGGACGTAGCTTGATCTTTGAAGATGACTTCCACGTAGCTAGGTAGACGGGCGAGGTCGGTCAGTCGAAAATTGTAGATATCTTGAATAGGGCGATGACGGTAGAAACAGTGCCGTATCATGGACCAGTGGCGCCGATAAATGTCACTCACTGGCTGGGCGTCCTGTAAGAGATCGCTAGGAACAGTTATGGGCTCGTCCAGAAAATGTTCGATGTTGTCAGGCGTATGACTCGAAACCGTAACGGAGGGGTCCGGCTGGATATCGAGGCCCTCCTGGACCGTGGGTATAGGCAGGCTCTTCGTCATCGCATCACCAGTGGCGTTCGTCTCTCCGGGTTCATCTTCACTGGGTCTGACCTTCCGCGGCTCCTCTTTAGTGGAAAGTTATCGCCCAAACCGTAGAGACGGGGCATGCATCAAACGTTGGTGCTGTCTAAACCGACTGGGTCGTTTGAAGAGTCGACCACAATCATTACATAGTACCGTCGCACCCACGTGGAGTACCCTCTCATGACGCAGTAAATGATCCTTCCGATTGAATGACCGTGCGCAGATTATACAAGTATACCGAGCATCGTTGTGGGTGGAGGCCTCGTGGCGTCGTAACGTATCTAGACGAGTAAACAGCTGCTGGCAGGTTGTGCAAGTGAACATCTTGGTGGTTGACAGAGTGTCTGATGAAACGGCCAGGCCGCCTCCCTTTTATAGCACGCTAGCTGGTGATCTATTTTAGCACACTCAGTTCAACTATCCCCAAGTCGAGGGCCGAGCCGTGACATCTTCGGTAACATCCGTGTCTCTTCGGTCACCTCCGTACCGTCAACGATCAACATGTAGACATATAGAGTATGTACGGCATGTTATGGTATTCATCAGTGCATGAGTGACGCATTCAGCCGATGGATGTGGTCGGTCAGCTTGGTAACGAAAAACGTAACATTGGTCACACTCTCCACTGTCCACTTGGTGTTGGGGCGTTGTTGTTGGGCCCATTCCAAGGGATCCACGGTGTCCAGTTTCTCCAGCATCGTCTCTAGCGACACTCGGTTAATGATGGTAAACGGTTGGTCAAATACCCGGATGTTACTACTCGGGTAAAAATATCGGACTTGGACTGTCTCTTTATGCTGCAGCACATAACTAAACGCCAGATTCAATTTGAAGGCCGTAGTTTGATCATTGAAGATGGCTTCCACGTAGCTACGTAGACGGGCGAGGTCAGTCAGTCGGAAATTGTAGATATCTTGAATAGGGCGATGACGGTAGAAACAGTGCCGGATCATGGGCCAATGGCGCCGATAAATGTCACTCACTGGATGGTCTTCGTGTAACAGATCGCTGGGAGCATTTATGGCTTCGTCCACGAAGTGTACTTTGCCCTCCACGTCGTACAAAATCTGGCCCAAGGTCTTGTCGTCGGAATTTGGCTGTTGAATTAGGGCGACATCATCATCGGCCCTCGTGCGATGGGTGGGAGTTCCCCCTGTTTCGATATTGATGCCTACGGGCTCTTCTATCTGCAAACGTGGCTGCGGAACAGGGTGTCATGTGCGTTGGTGTCGCAGCAACTGACTGGTCAGTTTGAAAAGCCGACCACATTCTTCGCATGGACGCTTGTGTACTTCATGGCGTGCACGTGTGGCGCTGTAAATGATCCGGGCGCTGAAACGACAGTGTACATATCGTAC